>APFE030792537.1:66632-145277 GCA_000404065.3 Pinus taeda
CTGGGTTATATTGTGACTCCTTAGACTCCTATATATAGAAAGGAGGTTTTATCATTTGAATCATCCAAGAATTGTTCATTTATGTAATGTAAAGGAGGCTTCCCCCTCGAAGAGGTTGAATTATAAGGCGTTGATCTATCTTTTGTATCTTTTCTTGAGCTGGTTTCATAACATATTCATTCACTCATGGTATTTATCCACCCATGGTATTCTTCCACCCATCGAATTTACCCATGGTATTTTAAGTGGCATCTACCCATGGTATTCAATCACCCATGGTATTTACCCACCCATGGAATTTTCCCGTGGAGTTGTAACCAAAAAAGGCTATAAGTAACAAGTCACATTTTGTAAAAGGACAAATTGTCCACCATAATGTCACTTTTACAAATGCTCCCTGTTTTAATAATAATAATAAAAATTTTCTTTATGGTTTTTTTTACTCCGCATTCTCCTCTTTTCTTCTGACATTTCAATTTTTTAGATCTTAGGGGCTCCCCCCAAGATCCAGATAAGTGGTATCATATTCAGGTTACGACTCCATGAGAATGAGGGTTTGAAGCATATTTTAGTTTCAAATTTTTGCAACAATATTCAAAAAAGTTCATGAAAGTTATACAACCTTTACAAAGCATTTTAAAAAGTGAGAAATATCAGATTTAAAAGTATTTTCTATTAGCTCAAATGGTTTTTTTTTTACAGAATTTCATTTCGTTTCCCGGTTCGAGAGATATGAGCAATTGAAGTTACACATGTATGGAACTTTGTGCGATCGCGCGTACCATGAGTTTCTTGAATTATTTTCTCACTCCATAGTTCATCAAAGTTCAAGTGTCTTATATCAATGGAAAAATATTTTCAATACCTCAAATGGGTCTTTGACAAAATTTGATTTCATCACCTATACAAAAAGTTATCAACAAAGTTGCAACAAGAGCATGGAAAATTTTAGGGGCTAATGTTCGCCCAGTGGGCTAATTTTCCATGATTTTTCCACAAAAAGATTCGCTAATTTCCAATTTTTATAAAAGGTGATTCGCCCAAATTTTAGAATATAAAATTAATTTACCTTTAAAATCGCCAACATTATATAGAGACTATATATAAAATCATTATAAATTTGAATAATTTTACAAATATATCAATAAACATTTTATAGTTTGCATATTAAGGATTAATGAGATTCGCCAATGTTTCTAAACTTCAAGAAAAATTTCCATCCTTAAAATTTTCCTTGAACAAGAGGTCTATATTGTGAAAGAAGCCTTTACAACATCTCATTGGATAGGAGAATCTACCAAAGAAACCACCATGCTTTTACCGAGCAGACTGGGAAGCATCACAATTATGGGTCACCCACAAACCCAAGGTTATGGGTCAACCACACAAAACCCTTGTCATCGAAGTCCATTTGCTAGGCCACACACTGTTCATATCACAATTGGTCACAAGCATTACAGAGTATCTCCTTCCTTAGATCTTCATTTTTCATGGTTATGGGTCATCCACAAACCCAAACTTAAGTCAATTCAAATTTCTAGGGCACACACTGTCAGTATCATACTTGGTCACAAGCATTACATGGTATCTCTATCCTCAGGTCTTCGTTCATCACGAATATGGGTTAATCACACAAAAACCTTCTCTTCGGTGGCTCTTTATTCAACAAAGAATTCATAGGAGCGAACTTCATGCAATGGGGACCATTTCTTCTTAGGTAGGGAGAAATGATCTGAATGGAAAGCAACATTCACCTATGGTATTCATCTACCCATGGTATTTATTTACCCATGGTATTGTAAGTGGCTTCTACCCATGGTATTCATTCACCCATGGTATTTATCCACCCATGGTATTCATCCACCCATGGAATTTACCCATGGTATTCATTCACCCATGGTACTTACCCGCCCATGTAATTTACCTGTAGTATTGTAACTAAAAAAGGCTATAAGTAACAAGTCACATTTTGTAAAAGGACATATTGTCCACCACAATGTAGATTTTACAATTATTCTCTATTTTAATAATAATAATAAAAAGTTTCTTTGTGGTTTGGTTTACTATGTGTTCTCCTCTTTTACTCTGGCATTTCAATTGTTTAGATCTTGGGGTCCTCCCCCCAAGATTTGGATCATTGTTGTTGCTCCATTGGATTGAGGGAGGTTTGCTCCAAGATTATATAAATCCTAATTTATTCTCTACTAAACAAGACCAACCACGTGGAGGTGGAAGCTCTTATGACCCCTTCCCCCCCTTACATCACTCTCAATTCGCTAGTACCTAATCTGTCTTCTATAAAATAGTTGAAAGAAATACATTAAGATTCATGCATAAACACTAACAAAACAAAAATTTCATAAATAAATGTATGTGGTTTTGTACATAAAGAAACATATAGCAATCATTCATTAGCATACAACCTTCATTCATTCATTAATCATAGACAAAAAATACTTCATCTCAATGAATTTAAAAACCACACACATATGTATACATCCTGTCACATCCCTTATCATCATTAACAATACAAGTAATTTCACAACCCTTTCTATAAACCATGCAAAACAAAAAGAAGTTTAGAACTGCAATCCATTTGTCTTTGAACATATACAAAACATGGATGCGGTAATGGTAAATTGTATAGTATTATTGGGAGACTTTAATATTTGGTTATAGATCAAAATAAAATAGTATAAGTGGTAAAATATGTCATTTTTGAGACTCATCATAAAGTCCACATTCTCTTCCCCATTTTATGATAAGCCCATAAGTTTGCAGATGCAATAATTTACATGTAGATGAAATGTTTGGTGGCTAAATCCTAGGTGGATTAGAAGAACTCTAACATAAGTACAAAAAAGTATGCAATATCTCATTCAAAGGAATATGTCCAAAAAAATTATGCAAGAAATCATTCAAGTATTTTAATAAATCGATCTATCTTATTATAATATTGTACACCATCAATACTTTTTTCCATCTTCTTACGAGCTACTAAAAATTTCTTAAGTGCTTCATCAATATCCACATTGTGATCTATTGGGCACTCTTCTAATCTTGATTGTACTTGCATCCTCTCACATGTTGCACACCTAGTCAGGTACTCACAGTGTGGAGGATGTTGCTAGGGGTCATTGCTTGCAATAACAAAATTATTAAATTTATATGTCCAATTATTGAATATCGTTGAAGTAGTTCATTAATAATAAAAAATACTTATGCAATGTAATTATTTACCTGGTGCACCAGTAAACATCATTGGAATGATTTCCCTGTGCTCCTCTTCTAGCAGAGGATCCTCATGTATGACATAATTTTTCATTGAAACCACAATTTTTATAAGTACACAATTGTAAATGAATAAATAAATAAAATTACAAGTACAAAATTTATGAGTACAAAATTATTAGATGTATGATTAATAAACAACCATATTATTGTCGTGGGCCTCATCTGTAGCAATATCACGGGGTTGCACCCCACTATCATGGGGCTTCACGGGAGCACCATGTTGTGGCTACATCCCACTGTCACGGGGTTGCATGGGAGCACCATGGTATGGCTACAATCCACTATCAATGGATTGCTGTCCAATACTCATGGGTTGATTGACATTGCTGCTCCACTGCGTAAAACAAAGAAACACATTAAATTATGGATGATTTCAAACATGATTGTATTTTATAAGTAATGGAAGGTTAATGTGGATTGATATTTATTTAATGTGTCCTTCAAACTAGATGTTAGCATTTTTCCCATGCTTATTTGACAATCAACAAAAACTTGAAACTAGAACTTGAAACCAAGCCAAAGGTCTTCCTCCGTGGCCTTGGTTCCAAACTCATCCCCTGGCATTGCATAAGATTATTGATTTTTGTCATTGACTAGTGAAATTACTAGAAAGTTGGAAGGTGATATAACAAATAATATTGTTAAGAAGTTTGGGTACTTATAACTCGTGCTTGTAACTTCGAATAGCCGCAATAACCTAGTTTGTGCTGCCCATGTTTCTCAAGCCTTACCTTAGTGGATTTTGAAGTGTCGGGGAGCCTACGAAAAGCTTCAAGTATGTTATATACCATAATTTTATTTAAAACTAAATAAATTAAAAGTATTGAATTCAAAATGTAATTTACCTTGCTGCACCAGTGGTGTTTTTCCTTCTTTTCTCATTTTATTCTCCTTTGCATCCTCGATAAGGGCCTTCCATTCCCTCTCAGGAATCATGGGAGGATGCTTATACCTAGGGTTCTTTTGCAAGCGAACCCTATACATGTCCCATGCATACTTTAAATATGTGCTAACTACGGAGGTGACCCTACTTTTATTAAATATATCTACCCCAAATAGTCTTTCACAGTAATCAATGAGTTGTTTTCTGATGTTGGAATTTTGGGAATTCCACCTTGTTGATATGGTAGGCCCAAAAAACACCAACTATTTGTTTTCATGTGTTTATGAAACAAGTTGTTCCTACATGCAAAAATATGTGATTATTTGTTTGAAAATAATAATCTAGATGACTTATGTTTGAGATAGACAACATGAAATAGTGAAAACATTAAAAAATACCTGGGATTTTTGGTGTTTTTATTGGAATTTCTTTCTCCTTCACTAAAAATGTGCATGGAATTGTCCTTGTACAGATAACACATGATGATCCAGGAAATGAGCCCATAGTGTCATCAATAGGGACACCTTTGTCACCACCTCTAGAGCCTGGCTATGTGTTTTCCTTGGCGAGAGTGTACACATGGGTCCCAACCAAAGGTGTGGACCCTGTTGGAAATACTGAGAGGGGTTGGGTGGGGGTTGAATCAATATTTATTAGCAATTAGCACTTTATTAATCTTTTCAGATCATTAGTTAATCTTCAGTTCTTATTATTATTGTTCAGTAAGAGCAGTAAACAAAAATGCAAAAATAGGGACAATGGGAACAAGATTTTTAGGTGGAAAACCCCCTCTAGGTAAAAAACCACCGAAATTTTTTCTAATAAGTTATTTAATCTTTAGCCCCAACTAAAAGAAAAACTACAAATTCCTAGAAATATAGGAAAGCATTATTCCCCAGCTCCCACCAGAAGAACGCCCCAATGCCCTGGTTTTATCAACAGTCAGCTGAATGGATGCCCCAACACCCTAGTGAGCCACAACTTGCCCTAACACCACCCTACCACCTTGAAGTGTTTACAGGTCCCAACTTATGGGTGACTTCATTCACCTGCCTTGCACCACCCTGCCACCCTATAAAGTTAGAAACTAAATACAAAATTTTGGGCTCCTTTACCAAGGATAATGATCCATGTTACAACAATGATTTTCTTTGAATAACTGACACACTAGGACCGAAACCCTTGTACTAAAAAACTAAGAACCCTTTCCCAACACCAATATTCTTTTTACCAAAGCAAACTTACCTTCTTCAACTCGACAATGACACAAACTCTTTACAAAGTTTGGGTTCCCAAATCTGGGACAATGACCCAATTACAAGATGTACAATTCTTGGCTTCAATTGATAAATGGGACTGTTGGACATACTCTTTACAATTTGTATACAAGGCTGTTATACCAATTGAGCTGATGGAGAATCTTGCTGCTGCTCTAGTTTTTTCTTGTATTGTTTTCACTGATTCTGACTTCAATTTGTTCCTTTTCCCTAATTCTTATGCTTTGTTTCTTGTGTGATGATTCTTATGCTGCTTTTACTTGTTCCTAATGTTGCTCACTTAGTTTATACAAGTGATTCCGAGCCTCGATAATCTGCTTTCACTACCTTCATTGCTTGTTGTTTTATTTTCAATGAGAGTCTCACATGTTGTTTGATGCCACTGCATTGTTTTGATATTATCTAGCTATCACTGTTCTTCTTTCAAAAGGTTACTACTGTCACTTTAGGAGTCTTGAGTCAATTGTACCTTATCTTATGCCAAAAAGGATACATCCAAGATACTAGTCAAAGTATTAATGTCAACAAGCACTGCAATTTCATAGGTTTTAGACCCTTGGGTAATTTTGTTTTGTGGTAATTTTGTTCCTTAGATGAAGGTTGAAAGGTACAACAAAGTTTGATTTTTGTGTGTGTGTGTGTGTGTGTGCCAATACTCTATATATACTTCCACAAAAATTTTTCTCTTCTCTGACAAATAGACCTGCAATGTTAATGAACTTGTGCCAACATTCTATACAGAACCTTCACTCTTCCTTAACAGGGAAACATGCACTAAATCAAATCACCAAAACCAAACAATATCGAATGATCTTAACTCTCTTATAATTGTTACCACATATATATGCAATTAGGACTCTGAATCCTTCACAATAGTGTGCCTAAATAAACCCTCGCAAGTCTTGCAAATACTTGAATGACGAAGCACCTTGTCCAAACTATTATCAAACAAAAATTTTGACCAAAACCTAGCCCTCTGATTTCTGTGCTAACTTCCACAGGCTGGCTGAAATAATTCAGAGAGTATATCGTTCAAAGATAATCCTTTTCTTAAAATACTTGTGAGGGATATTAGGTCTATATTTATAGACATAAGTTTAACTTTAGACTAACTTCAATAAGTTAAACATTGGAGCTTAGGAGGGATTTATGTGGTAGACGTTAGTTAAGAATTAAGTAGTTATAACATTAAAAAAATTAAATTCATTTGTTGCAATTATGCTAAGTAAGGGAGGACGTGAGCTAGATTGTGAGAATATTGGTCTTCAAGATAGGAGGGATACAACTTATTTAATATGTTTATTAAAATGATGTTTTTTTAATTTGATTTAATATTTGTGTTAAGGATCTTGCCTACAAATAATTTTAATTTCAATAGAAGTTGAAGTCAATGATTGGCTTAGTGCATATGGTCCTACCAGAGTGTGAAGTTAATGATTCGTTTACTATCTTTGGATTTTCAAGTTATTAAACTTATACATGGTGAGATTACGATGAGAATCCCTGTCATATATTGACAACTGTTGGTGAATAAGGTGTCATGTCTCTACCCCTGGGGTTTTAGCCCACAAAACTGGGTCTTCAACTTCAACCTAAATTTTCTCTCAAAATAGGAGGAACCAAAAGGCGTACATATATCAATGGAAACATCTCATTGAGGAGAATCTATCTAGAACAATCTTGACACAATATTTCATGAATTTCCATGTCAAGTTTTCCATGGAATATCTGGGTAACTCCTAGTGCTTCTTTGGTTGAAATCAATGAAAACCACCTAAGAAAAATCTCCCCCTTTGGCATTGATGGCAACACAAGTACCTCCCTCGTGATGATAGCTGCCCCTGAAATCATGCTTCGAACCTTCCTAACACTTTCTCTCCCCATTTGACATCAATGGAAAAGGATAACTCCTCCTGATAAGTTGCCTCTCCTAAGGACCTATAACCTGCCTTAACTTCCCCTTTCGACTTGACTGGATAAAATAATAGTCTAATGGGAATGTGGGAGAATCAAAAGCTTTTGGTGGCCTTGATGTTTTTCTCAACAACATGTTCTCTAACAAAATGGTACTTGATCAGAATGTGTTTCATTTTTGAATGCATCACAAGATTCTTGGAGATACTGATGGCACTGGTATTATCACAGGAGATTGGAATGGGCTCATCAAAATTCACTTGAATATTGTGCAAAGTTTGTTTCATCCAGAGGACTTGGGTACAACAAGCTGCTGCTGCTATGTATTCTTATTCCACCGTGGATAGTGAGATTGAAGATTATTTCTTGCTCAACTACGAAACAAGACAACCACCTAAGTAGAAGGCCACTCCACTAGTGGTCTTACTATCATCAACGCTTCCTGCCCAATCTGCATTAGTATAAGCTTTGATGGTTAGTTCATTTACTTTAGGATACCATAGTCCATATTTTGTTGTCCCCTTAAGATATCGAAAAATCCTTTTTACCACAATGACATGGGATTCCTTTGGTGCTTCTTGGAATCTTGCAGCTTGCCCAACTACATGCATCACATCTGGCCTAGAAGTTGTTACATATAGAAGACTACTAATCAAAGATCTATACATCCTCTGATCCACATATTTGGATTAGTCATCTATGCTCAACTTGCAACCTTGCAACCTATCACCATTGGGGTGAGAACTAGCTTATAATCTTCCATTTGAAATCTCTTCAACATTTCATTCATATATTTGGTTTGACAAATAAATATTCCATTGTCTTGCTGAGATATCTGAAGTCCCAAAAAGTATGTCAACTCACAAAGTAGTGACGTCTCAAACTCACTCTACATATTTGTAGAATTTTTTTTACTTAACCTATCATCATCACTCCCAAATATTATATCATCCACATATACTTCAATAATCATCAAAATATCATGTTCATTCCTTACATGAAGTTTTCTATCCACACTTCCCTTCTTGAATCCTTGTTATTGCAAATACCTGTCAAGACCGACATACCATGCTCTAGGTGTCTGCTTAAGAATACAATGCCTTCTTTAACCCTCAGTGAGACAAGAACCCTTAGGTTGTTCTATATATACTTCTTCTTCTAATTCTCCATTTAGAAATGCTAATTTCACATCCATTTGATAAAATTTGATCTTTGTCGAACATGCATAAGCCAAGAACATACTGATAGCTTCCATTCTAGCAACAGGAGCAAATGTTTCTTCAAAATCAATTCCTTCAACCTGTGCATTTACTTTGCAAACCAACCTTTCCTTGTTTCTAGTAACATGTCCATCCTCATTTAACTTGTTCCTAAAAAACGATTTTGTCCAAATGAAATTTTTATCTATTGGTCATGGGATCAATTCCCAAGTTTCATTATTCTCAATTTGATCCAATTCTTCATTCATCGCAGCTACATAATGTTCATCTTGGCTGGCTTCTTCAAAATTGTTTGGCTCAAATGTATTTAAGAGAGCAAGATGGGCTTGTTGTGGTACATGAAGTTGGCAATTTCTTCTAGTTCCTATTCCTTCATTGAGATCCCCAATGATTTTATTTGATGGATGATTATTTTTAAACTATTCTTTGGGGGCCTTTGGGGGTGTTTCTTGTTCAACCTGTTGCCCGTCTCTTATCTCTTCCTTGTTGGTAGTTGTTTCCTTATTCAATTTTGCTTTCCCTAGGACTTCTTCTTTGAACTTTTCTGGTTCTAACTCATGTGTCTTTGGTTTGCTTGAAGAGGATATTTCCTCATTAACCTTTGAGCCATAATCTTCATTAAATGTCACATTGATGCTTTTAACTATTTGTTTAAGTCTTTGATTGTAACATTTACAAGATTTTCTTTTGCATGAATAACCAACAAAGTTACCTTCGTCTACTCAAGAATCAAACTTTCATGTTTCCTGATCTTCTCTTTTAATGTAGCATTTGCTTCCAATACCCTAAAATATTTGGCATTTGCTGGTCTTCCTTTCCAAAGTTCGTATGGAGTCATATCACAATTGTTTCTAAGAAAACTTCTGTTTAAAATAAATACAGCTATATCAATTGCTTGAACCCAAAATTTGTCATCTAATCTTGAATCATTTAGCATTGTTCTACCCATTTGTTGTACAGTTCTGTTCTTCCTTTCAACAACTCCATTTTGTTGTGATGTTCTGGCTATTGAGAATTGCCTTTTTATTCTATTTTCTTCACAAAAATGCTGAAATGCTTTGGAGGTAAATTTGCCGCCATTATTAGACCTCAAATATTTAATCTTTAAATCAGTTTCATTTTCAACCATTTCCTTGCAGATATTGAAACATTCAAATGCCTCAGAATTTTTCTTCAATAAACTAACTGCCTTCATCTTGGTATAATCATCTATCATTAGAATAAAATATAATTCACCATTCAATCATTTAGTCCTCATTGGTCCACATAGATCAGTATGTATTAATTCCAATAGTTGTGATGTGAAGTGTTCTTTTGTCTTGAATTCAAATTTTGCCTACTTTCCATGCCGACAGTGTTCGCATACATCATTGGTTGGTTTGAAATCAATTGAATTTCTTTCACAACTTCCTTTTTGCTAATTCTAACAAGGTTGTCAAAGTTTATACGTCCCATTCATCTATTCCATAGCCAAATTTCATCTTCTTTTGCCAAGAAACATCCTTTAACGACCTCATCCAAGGTGTATATGTCATTTGGAGCTCTAATTACAGTAGCCACAAGTTGACCGGATTTTTATTTTCTTATTTCATATTTATTTGAGTCAAATAACGTTGTGTGTCCTTGATCACACATTTGACCTATGCTTAGCAAACTGTCATTCATATTTTTAACAAGAAGCACATCTTTTGCTATAACATCCTTGCTTCCAATCTTGACAATACATGTTCCTATGACATTTGAAGATCCAACATTTCCAAAGGATACTGTTCCATCTTTTCCTTCCTTTAAAGATATACATTTATTCCTATCTCCAATCATATGTGTAGAACAACGCTATCGACATACCAAACATTATTTTTACTTTGAGCCTTTAATGCGAGAGCACATCTTTCAGTTTTATTCTTCCAGACTTGTTCATTTTGATTCTGTTGTGATTCCCTTGAGGAGAGCATAAACCCGCAATCCTTAGTGAAATGTCCAAATTTGTTGCATTTATAAAATTCTACTTCATTTCTTAATCAGTCAAATATGTTATAATTTTTCCTAAAGTTTGCTTGCGTATTTTTGGAATAGATATTCTTAAAAGATCTTCTAAAGTTATTTTCATAAGTACAAAAATCTATAGCTTTATGCCCAAACTTTCTACATGAATAACAAAAACCATAAAAGGTGGGTTGATACATGGGAGGAAATGTTCTTCATGGAATTGTTTTCCAAGAGCCTTCTTGTCTATCTTGAATCTTTGTTTTGGCTGGGAAACATCCTTGCTTGGTAGATCCTTCAGCATAGGTTTTATGTGCATTTTCCCTTTCAGAATTTGAACCCTTTTCAAAGATTTATTTGTAGCCTAGAGAAGCCTTGCCATTGTATGAACTTTGGTTGCTGATGAGCTCATCCAAAATTTTAGAACTGTTAGCAAAATTTTGCAGAACATTTCCCTTTTTTACTTCCTTTCAAAGAGACACTATTTGGGCTTCTAGTTCTCTCCTTGCCTCGTTGCTTTCTTTTAACTCATCCCTGAGTGATTCTTCAATTCTTTTGGCTTATTCCAAATTTACTCTAAAGTTTATGATTTCTTATTCATTCCTTTTGTTGAGATTCTTTACCTCCTTCAATTCGATTTCCAGAGAATTAACATTTTTCCTTTCTGCTTTGAGTTCTTTTATAATTTTGACAACTTCGTTTTGAATTTCAATTTCAATCATGTATTCTTCTTCATATTATTCTTTTTCACATGCTTCTATCTTATTATTCTTAGCCATAAATAATACTCTTTCTTTGTTTTATTCATCACTGTCACTTTCTTCTTCAGATGAGGAACTATCTTCCTTGGAGAGAAAGTTTTTCTTAAACCCTTTCTTCTTAGCTTGGTTGTTGAAATTTCTTTGAACTTTCTTTCCTTTTGTAAATGTTTTATTCTTATGAGGGCACTTAGCAGCAAAAGACCTATCTCACTATAGTCAAAGCATACTAATGAAAGTTTTCCTTTATACTTGCCTATTCCTCTTTTCGTCTTCCTTGTAATGTGCACAAATTCTTCATCTGTAAGTCTTGCTTCTTCTTCTTCTTTCTCTTTGCAACAACTAGATCTAGGTTTGGATAACTGTTTGCCCTTCCCGATTTTCTTTGATGTTGTGAATGCAATTTTCATATTAGATGAGCCATATTCTTCTTCAATCCTCATTTCATAAGTTGTAAGTATCCCATGTAGTTCATCCATACTCAAGTTGCTTAAATCTAATCTATCTTCTAATACTGAAATCTTAGGATTAAATCTTGATGGAAGAGTTTTGAGGAATTTCCAAACAGTGACCTTCTTACCAACTGATTCTCCTAATCCTTCTAAAGAATTTGTTATTTCATCTACACGTTGAAAGTAAGCTGCGATGTTCTCATCCTCTTTCATCCTTAGTTGTTCAAAATAAGCTCTGTAAATTCGAAGTTTTTCTTCCTTGACCTTCGAGTCTTCCGCATATATATTTTGAAGCTTGTGCCATACATACTTAGTTGTTTTACAACCCAATACCTTAACATAGACAAATTGAGTAAGTCCACTTATAAGAAGATCCTTTACTTTAACATCATTTACGATATTTTTCTTACCTTGTTCATCTTTTTTTGTTGTGTAGCCCTGCTCGACAATTTACCAAACTTCATATCCTTGCGCAAGTAAATGAACTTGCATCCTTCTACTCCAAAGTGCATAGTTATCTCCATTAAATAGAGGAACTCTATTCTTGGTGTACTCCATGATCTCCTTCCAGTTGTTAAACTATTACTAAAGGAACCAAGCTCTGATACCAATTGTTGGAAATACTTGGGGAGGGGGGGGGGGGGGTGGTGAATCAATATTTATTAGCAATTAGCACTTTATGAATCTTTTCAGAGCATTAGTTAATCTTCAGCCCTTATTATTATTGTTCAGTAAGAGAAGTAAACAACAATAAATAGAGACAATAGGAATAAGATTTTTAGGTGGAAAACCCCCTCCAGGTCAAAAACCATCGAACACTTTTCTAATAAGTTATTTAATCTTCAGCCCCAACTGAAAAGAAAGCTATAACATCCTAGAACTCTAGAAAATCATTCTTCTCCAACTCCCAATGGAAGGACGCCCCAACGCCCTGGTTTTATTACTAGTCAGTTGAATGGATGCACCAACACCTTAGTGAGACACAACTCACCCTAGTAGCACCCTACCACCCTGAAGTGTTTACATGACCCAACCTATGGGTGACTTCATTCACCTGCCTTGCACCACCCTACCACCCTATAAAGACAAAAAATAAATACAAAATTGTGGATTTTCGTACCAAGGACAATGATCCATGTTACAACAATGATTTTTTTTTTTACTAACTGACACACTAGGACCTAAACCCTTTCCCCGAAAAACTAAGAACCCTTGTCCCAACAAAAATGAAAGTCCTTTTCCTAAAACAAAGTTGCCTTCTTCAACTTGAGGCAATGACACAAACTCTTTACAAAGTTTGGGTTCCAAAATCTGGGACAATGACCCAATTACAAGATGTACAATGCTTGACCTCAATTGAAAAATAGGAATCTTGGACAAACTCTTTACAATTTATATACAAGGTTGTTATACCAACTGAGCTGATGGAGAATCTCACTGATGCTCTGGTCTGTTCTTGTATTGTTGTCACTGCTTCTGACTTCAATTTGTTCTTTTTCCCTAATGCCTATGATTTGTTTCTTCTGTGATGTTTCTTATGCTTCTCTAGCTTGTTCCTGATGTTGCTCACTTAGTTTATACAAGTGATTTTGAGCCTTGATATTCTGCTTTCACTGCCTTCACTGCTTCTTGTTTTGTTTTCAATTAGAGTTTTGCATATTGTTTGATGCCACTACATTGTTTTGATATTGTCTAGCTGTCATTGTTCTTCTTTCAAAAGGTTACTGCTGTCACTTTAGGAGTCTTGAGTCAATTGTACCTTATTTTACTCAAAAAAGGATACATCCAGGATACTAGTCGAAGTATTAATGGAAACAGTCACTGCACTTTCACAGATTTCAAACCCTTGGGTAATTTTGTTTCTTAGATGAGGGCTGAAAGGTACAACAAAGTTTGATTTTGTGTGTGTGTGCAAATACTCTATATATACTTCCACATAACCTTTTCTCTTCTCTAAAAAATAGACTTGCAATGTTAATGAACTTGTGCCAACATTCTATACAAAACCCCCACTCTTCCTTAATAGGAAGACCTGCACTAAATCAAATCACCAAACCCAAACATAACTGAATGACCTTCACTCTCTTTTGATTGTTACCCCACAGATCTATAATTAGGACTATGAATCCTTCACAAGAGTGTGCCTCAATAAACCCTCGCTGGTCCTACACAGACTTGAATGACAAAGCACCTTGTCCATACTATTATCAAATGAAAATTCCGACCAAAACCTAGCCCTCCGATTTCTACGTTGACTTCCATAGGTTGGTTGAAACAATTCAGAGAGTATATCATTCAAAGATAATCCTTTTCTTAAAATACTTGTGAGGTATATTAGCTCTATATTTATAGACATACGTTTAACTTTAGACTAACTTCAATAAGTTGAATGTTGGAGGCCAAGAGGGATTTATGCGGTAGGTGTTAGTTAGGAATTAAGGAGTTATAACATTAAAGAAATTAATTTTATTTGTTGCAATTATGCTAAGTAAGGGAGGAAGTGAGCTAGACTGTGAGAGATATTGGTCCTTAAGTTAGGAGGGATACTTCTTATTTAATATGTTTCTTAAAATTATGCCATATATTATTTTATTTAAATTTGTGTTAAGGATCTTGCCTAGATGTTTTTTTAATTTCACTAGAAGTTGAAGTCAATGATTGGCTTAGTGCATATGGTCCTACCAGAGTGTGAAGTCAATAATTAGTTTACTATATTTGGATTTTAAGGTTATTCAACTTATATGTGGTTAGAATCCCTATCATATATTGACAGTTGTTGGTGAATAAGGTTTCATGTCTCTACCCCTGGGGTTTTAGCCCACAAAACTAGGTCTTCAACTTCAACCTCAATTTTCTCTCAAGTCAGAAGGAACCACGAGGCAAACCATATATCAACAAAAGCATCTCGTCGAGGAGAATCTAACTAGAAGGATATTGACACAAGATTTCATGAATTTCCATGTCAAATTTTCCATGGAATATTGGGTTATCTCCCGGTGCTGCTTGGGTTGACATCAATGACAACCACCTATCAACAAACCCATTCTGACTACTGGTACTTTGACCACTCGAAGGTGGAGAAGCGAATAGTCTTGTAGATATATGTTGGTTGATGTTGGGAGGATGTTGTGGTGTCTTTGTCAAAAAATCCTATATAAGAAAGAAAATGCTTTTTGGATTTGATAATGTAAAAGTTAAAAAAAAATAAATTCTTAATTGAACTTATGACATAAAAAAAATAATATGGTTATTACTTTATATCTCTGAAGTTGTTGCCCCAAGCTGTTGATCTTATCTTTAATCTCATGAGTTTGATATTTACTGCGAATCAAGTGAACAAGTTCTTTGTTCCTTTAATCAAAAGCTTATTGATTGTTATGATTGGGTCGGGGGAATTGAACAAATCCTCCTCATCAATCCGATCATCATTTTTATGTCCCCCATACTACATATTTCAACAAAAGAAAAAATATTTCAATTATATAAACAAATAATAAATTTCACATTAAATGTAAATCAAAATTGTTAATCATTTACCTGTTCTGACTATGTTGGCGCTTTTCCACAATTAACCTATCACATTATAATATAATTAGAGCCACAAAATATTTAAAAAATTGTTAATGATAAAAAAATATAATGCATTATTAGAGGTTGCAATACGATACGCCATCTAATTATTCTAGTCAACATGTTCATGACAAAAAGGGGACTCCTTCCATATCATTTCCAGTTTTAGCCTTGGGCAATCCCTTGTTATATCTGATGTAGATTTGGAGTAAATGTTTTGGTAGCACATGGAGAAATAAGAATATTATGACATAATAGGAGCTAAAGTGATTAAGAATGCAATTTCTATATCAAATTTTAAACTCATTGTTAGTGATTTCGACATCGATAATGAACATGCATTGGATCAATCTGATCAATGCATTGAATTTTAGAACTGAGTGATGACAAGACTAAGGGAATATTAGTTAAAAATCTTCAATATTAGAGACAATTATTGAACACCTTCAATATTCATTAGGTGCATGCCTTTGGTTCAACATCCAACTTGTCATTGGTAATATATTCAACAAAGCAGGACTTTAAAGAAGCATTATATCTTTATATACATATAGTTTATTTATTTTTCTCTCATGTTGAACTCAACATTAGTAATAGACCAATTTTCTCATTTAAGTGTCTAGGCTACCATGACATCTATCTGTGCCATGGAGTTAGAACATGGTCTTCATGTGCTGAGTCAAGCATTAAATGCAAATGTTAACATGCATATTTTATTTTATCCTCAACAAAAGAGTTACTTTGACTTATTAATAAAAACATATGGAGTCTCAGTCATTCTTATATCTTCAATGAAGCTTTACATCCCCGAAATGTCATCAAATCTAGACATGGAAGAATATATTTCTCTATTTTTGATAAATTGCATGGATACGTGGGTTGAATCTGACACAAAGGAAGCTATGTTAAATTATATTTCTAACCAATAATGTCATAGATAATGCTACAAGTTTCCTAGTCCTATGAAGAACAATAAGAATGGGTACCTAGCTGACTTTCTATGAGAATTCAAAAGCTTGCTAGAGTAAGGTATGACCAAGTAAAAGAAAATCAGTTCCATGTGGATGATTATTACTATGTTATGGTGGATATTTTATCGTAGATGTTTCCAAGGAGGATGTCACGACAATTATGTCTACATTCATGGGGTTATTTCTATTGAAAGTGGGAAAAGAAAAGTTGATTAGGAAATGACTAAATCATTGGAAAGAGCTATTAGAATTATAAATTATTAGGTAACATCAACAAAGCTAATGGAATCGATGCAAGTATGAATACATCATGTTTTATTCCATCCTATTATGGTATTTAGGTAAGAATTTCTTTTCAAACATCAGCTATTTCCATTTCTTTCCCCCAACATGACTGACCGAGGCTCGAGGTTTCCCCCCTCATTTTTTTCTTCATCTTCTAGTTCTTCTTCCTCTTCTTCATAGGCTCCCAACTACTAGTAGTTGTAATTTCGCTAGATGAGGAAGAAGGAGCAGGATAATGTGACAAATTGCACATCTAAATCAAAATAGTGTGACAAATTTACATAATTATTCTTCTTCTGAATGATAAACATAAAAGATAATAATCATTAATGAGAGGATATGTATCACCCCTATACTAGAAATGTATGTATCTATTCGATTCTAGTTTTAACTGATCAACAACTTTTCTCCTGAAACTATTGATTTTATTGCACATACAAATACATGGTTTCCTTCACGTTCCACGAATATGCAAGTGGGTTGCTTATTTGTTGTCCTGGGTTGTGTACTGTTTATAAACCCTATAATCTTCTTGATGCTTTTGGCCTTCTGTCAATATACATAGATGCTCCTTTTTTTATTGTTGTCTCTTAGCTGTATATATTTGTAGCCACTTTATATCTCCTCATACCTCGTGTATATTGGACCATCCACATCCAATCTTTGTAATTGCAACAGGGTTCGACATACTTCATTAGTTCAGTTAATCTGTCGTAACAAACCTTTATGCCATCCATGGAAAATAGCCCTAGACCATGTAACAATGATGGAACAATGTGATATATCCTCTAGTTGAGACAAAAAATAATGTTTACTTAAGTAAGGTCCTTGGGAACCCATCGTTTCACTAGATTTTTGTACCCCAAGGGCACCTCAATGTCATCTCTGCTATCAACATCATAAGAACACAACCCCCCTTCAATAAGAAAAACTTCCATGTGTCTACGAAATTTTCTTTTTATATTATCACCTTTAGTTCATTTTTGTATGTTAGAAATACTAGATCTCTAACTTTCCTCCATTCTACCATAGCTTCCCTCACTCAATAAAGATAGATCTGATAGGTACCTGTTTAGTTGTACCTACAGTCCATCGAATGAGAGAAGCAGTTAGCGAATTGATGGCCTGTAACATGCCAATGTGCACATATGATCCCCCATTTTTAACTATAATTTAGTACTCAATGTTTCATTTCTCGAGGATTTAGTGCACATATGAAAATCTCCAAACAAGGCAAATACTCAAGTAAATCAACCACCATCTCATCAGAAAAACATGTGAATAACTAGGAGATCTGAAATATATATTAAATTATTCACGTAAGCAAATAATGGGATTGTTGTCCTCCCCAACATTTAGTAATGAAACCACCCATCATGGGCTCCCAACCTACTCAAAATGCTCATGAAGAATGTGTATTTTTTGGTCTGGTTGAGAAAGAATTTCAAAATTTGCTCATATCAACTTTTCCAACAACAAGCCAATATTTGACAAGTATGAGGATGGTTTTGATTTTCTTAATGTAGAGGAAGAAAAATTTTCTTCTATAACTTACTTAAGCTTCCCATCAAATTAAATATCCTATAAAAAGGATGTTTCTTCACCATGTCTCGTATGCATACAATTCTAGAACAAAAATGTTAAGGCAACATTAAATATTCTTATTTCAATAATAACTCTAATGATAAGGAGAAATCAATAAATAAATAATATCAAGTCAATAGAGTTTGTCTTATAATTAAGTCCACTTCACACCAAATAAACAAAAAAAGTGAAAATACACAAACCAATCACATGCAACAAAGAATAAGAAAGATACACCTTAGAAACCCTAGTGTGGGGAAAACCAACAAACAATGGGCTTCTTATTTAACTTCAGGAGAAATATTTTTTACAACAAGCTCACAAGAGCTAGAGACAAAGATGCACCTCATTTTTAGGTGCTCCCTATACTATGAACAAAGGACACTACCATTGCCTATATACAAAATCAAGGGGCTCCCTCTCTACTTTCTTATAGTATCAATAGACTGGGATGACCAATAAGATCACCTCATAATTTCATGTTGATGCATCATATTAGAGCAACAAGCAAATGGAATTGTCCTAAGGTGCACCAAAAAATTAGAATGATCAAACCTTGGGTCTCTCCTCAACCTCCCTTTCTAGGATACCAACCAATATCAACGAGATTGATATCATGCTACTCCAAAGTATTTACATCATGTTTGGGGGCGCTTCATGAAATTCAGGGTACATGGTGCATGCTTAGCCCCTATATGGTCCAGGATGGAATGTAGCCTGTGAGATGGTCCATGATGGATACACATAATTTAAATGGCTTGCTAAATGGATGCTTAACAATATTTATTGCAAGATCGATGTTCCTCCCTTACGCATTGGAGATATCTTGGAAATTTTGTGGATATCATTCATTGAGGCCTCATTGAAGAGCCACTTGTTTGGAGAATTACCTATAAGGAATGTCAAGTGTTGTGCATCTTAGAGGATGGATACAAGCTATAATTTAACTTGGTAACTAGTATTCCTATTCAAAGGTTTGGAGATGGATTAGAGATGCCTAGTGCTTCAATAGCGTTCATGCAGGGGGTAGTGGACCCAATGGAGTACATTTCTTTAGAGGCTAGATGGAGTCCAAAGAAGCTTATGACGGAGTGGTGCAATTTTTTTTGGGTAACTACATAACCTTGAAGTTGTTATTGTGGATGAGATGACCATTGAAGCATGACATGTACTTTAAAGTAAATGTCTCATTTTTGTGGCCAACAAGGGATCATGTAGGTTTCTTATAAGGGCTTATACTTACTTAATTGTTGGCTTCCCTTACCTCTCATATAAATGGAGGAAGGAGAGAGGTTTTACATAATAAATCCACTCAATCAAATTTATTCATTCTTGTGATGAGATGTGACTAAGAGAAGGGAGTGTGCACTCTCTCTCTCTGTTTGACTAAAGCCTTCACTTGAAAATGCATTGTCTCTCTCTCTCTTGAGACACCATGGTTTCTCAATATTCTTGGAGTTTTATGGAGATTTTAGAGTTCTAGGGTTAGGGTCTATCCCTTGGAGATTGAGGCTTTGAGAGAAAACCCTAGGGTGGATTTGTGAAAAAGAAGAAAATAGAATGATGCCCTGCCTTGCAGGATGTGTTGGAAAGATTCTTGCACTTGGATCCTTTTGGTTGAGCTAATATTTGATGATTTACCCTAGCTATGGATTTTTATATAGTTGGATTTTTTGTACTAGCCTTGATAAATGACTATGGAATGTACTTGTACTTCATCTTGATCTTATATACGAAGTTTCTACCTGTCCACATCTCATGTTATATTCAAATTTGAATTTTGGCTATATATGTTCTTTATGCTTTGCTATTCACAACCATTTATGTCTTGTTGATTGGACATAAGTAAAAGGGGAAATTGTTAAGTGATTTTACATCTAAAGAAGAATATAAGAGGTTAATTTCATTGTTTTTATACTGCTTAAAGGTGCATTTCAAATCTAATTATTGGTTAATAAGTTGCCCTATACGGGCCTGAAACTAATCTCTTTATTCGATACATTTTACCATTAAATCACTAAGAAGTTTGGGGTTATTTGAAATGAATTATTATACTCTTTCCACTATTATTTTATAATCAAATATACAACAGTTCTAAATGCTAATAATTCTAGGGCTAAGATCGAGGAAACCTTATAGAAGAAGGTGAAATTTCAGTTTTTTATTAATTGCCAGAAATCATGAAATTTCCACATGGTATCATAACATGTTATGGTTAGATCACTTGAGTAAAGAGAATTTTGCACTTTAACTGAAGTTTTTTCTAGTTAAGGTCATTAGGTGTGAAACCCTTTTTTTCTTGAAAAAAAACACCTTTGACCCTTGGAAGAGTTATTCAATTCATATTGGATATTTTCTAGGATGGATATGTCTTTGATAACTGGTTTATCTTTTGACATCATGTCTGGCGTTGGTTTTTACATGGACAATGAAGCCCCAATATATGTGAGAGGTCTTTATTATAAATATTCAAGTGCAAAAGGGAGGCATAAGTATAGACCCTGGTGATGATGCCACTTATTTTATGATAGGAGTTGGATCTATTTCCTTTAAAACCCTTGTAGGTGATGTTCTAAGTTGAGTAATGTTTTGTATGTTCCTAGACTGAAGAAGAATATTATTTTAGTTTCTTGTATGAGATATGTATGATGGAAATTTTCTTTTGAAGGACAATAGTGCACATCAATGATACTAGTCTAGCTAGTCTGAGGAATTTGGTGAGAGGTGTGAGAGAGGGTGGCCTTTATAAGCTACTCATTGATCAAATAACACTGGTGAATACCTTTGAAGAACTAAATGGGGCCTCCACAAGTTGGAGGCTTGTGGAAAGAATGTATTGTGAGAGGTCATGACAAAAGAGTATAGTTGTATCCTTTATAATGATGTTTGGGAGATTGTAATAAGGCCAAATGGGAAATTTGTGATTGAGTCCAAGTGGTTGTACAATGTCAAACTTGTATCTAATGGGAGTATTTAAAAATAAAATATAAGGTTTGTTGATAGAGGGATCTTACAAAAATAGGTAGTCAATGTACTGACTTTTAAAATTTGAAATCTTATATTTTTATATTTTTTATATACCATGTTTCTCCCAGTATACCGATTTGAGGGGAGCCACATTTCCACGATGTTCCCATTTCTAAAACCCATACCTATTTTCCAAGTTTCATGCAATTTAGGTGTAATCAAAACATTAGAGCTTAAATTTACGAATCAAAATGTTTAATAGAGAATAGACCGATTGCAACATATTTTGGCATAAAAACATAGGTAAATGTGTTTTTTGTATCTATATTCTAAATAGGTTTGAGATGGTTGGAAAACTACTTAAAATTGAGAATATAAAGGACATGTACAACATACTCAGGTTGAAAGCATCACAAAGAATTTATTTACATGGTAGTCAAAAGAACATTATATAATGACCTTTTAGAAGTTATCAACATGGGAGCATTGACAAGGTTGGATATAGTCACTGGAAGCTGATACAACATCAACATCATTCAAGGCACAACCATGGAATTACCATGGAAGGTTCCTTGACACCATGACCTACAAATCAATTGCATTTACTAGGTTGGCCATCATTAACATCTTTTGGGGTAGACACAATTTTCAATGTTTGAATTTGATAGTCTACTCCACACATTAAAAAAACCCCATATAGTCACTTAAACTTGAACTTCAACACATGGACACAACTGTTAAGAAATTTTACTCATATAAAATATTTCCACTATGAATATTTATATCTTTTATGGTCAATTTCTTGAGTTTCAAGTGAGAGTTGTGGTCTTCAAAAAATATACATGCCCTTTGATGGAATAAGGAAACAAGACTTAAATAGGGCCGTCAATTTTAAACTATAACACTAACCTTGTAGGGTACTCACGTCGTTGAAATCAAAGGTTGCCATATTTTTTTTGTGTGATGTGAATAAAATTTATCTGTTTAGCTTATCCTTTTTTAGCCTCCATCCAAACTTTTCACTTTATCAGGTTATCTTCATATTTGTTTCTTTACCATTTTTCCAAACCTTTTGATTGTTTTCAAACTAAAACTAATTAAGGATGTTGAAGATTGAGAGGCTCGAACCAAACTCGCATATCTACGCGTAACTTTTCCATAGCTGAGAGGAAGGATCAATAAGTTCCCCCATTGGTGAAAATAGAAGAAACATTCTTGGTTACATATGATATATTGATTTAGCCATGCAGCCGCCGTCAATAGCCGACATTGCAAGTAATTCCTAGTAGTTTAGCCTAGTAGTCGAACCAAGTAGTCAAACATGAACTAAGGAGGCACGAAACTAATCCCTACCCTATGATTTCCAGGTGTTGATTCACTATATGCCGGTACTACTCTTCACTGCCAGTCAATGCCTACGGGAGAAACTAGAATCTGCTATAATCCGCTGCATAGAAGTGAAGTCTACGTGAAGCCATACGTTCATTCATTATCCCATCCCGACAGAGTGAGTTAGGTACGGATACTGAGTGGAATCTGATTATGATGCTTATGCTTATGCTGCTGGCCGGTATGAGCGGAGAGCACACAAAAGTAGTCCCCAGTGTGAGGTGCACCAATTACCCTAACAACTAGCATATCTACGTGTTGCATATCTACGTTTCACTTGTCCTTGCCAGCTGGTCCAGCCAATAGCCCATCACGTAGCCTGGGCTATTGGCTGGACCAGCTGGCAAGGACAAGTGAAACGTAGATATGCAACACGTAGATATGCTAGTTGTTAGGGTAATTGGTGCACCTCACACTGGGGACTACTTTTGTAGTACTAATTGAGTCATGGTTGAGCAGTGAAGAGGGTTTCATAACAACATTAAATTCCCCAAAATCATAGATAAGCAGTTGGGGTAAGTGTAATTCTTGGGTGATAAAAATGAGGCATATGAAGATAAAAATGAAATTCGGTGGCTAAGTCTTTAAAACCTTGTGTCTAAAACCCTGCACCAACAAAACTCAAAATATGTCACCACTAAACATATAACGTTAAATGCATTCCATCCCTTGAAAATTCTAGTTGCCACGAGTGCTTATTAATTCACTTCATAGGAATATTGGAAACATGATTGAACCTAAAAAAAACAAAGGACTTGGGTTAAGTAGAAAATTCCATAATTTTCTAAGAAAAACCTTAGTAAAGGGAAAGTAAGTATTATTACCACCATCCATTCCTTCCAAAACCAATTTCCTCCTCTTCCTCTGGCCACACCACAGATCATACACTACAGGACCCTAATTTTCTTTGGCTTCACAAAAAAATAAGAACTATTGTAGAAATGGACCATGCTCCTACATTGTTCATTTCCGAAGCAAATTCTTTCTAAGCAGGTTAAAAGAGGGGTTATGGAGAACAAAATCGACAAAAAAAAAAACCATCACCATTATCAAAAACACCAATGAATTTCTCCACACTCTTAGTGATAGGTTAGGATTCATGCATTCAATATAAAATATGGCAATTGTTCCACTTCTACTATATTTTACATGTGGGGGTCGATAACACCAAAACTAGTCCTAACTTCCTCCCTCCCTCACTTCCAAACTGAACTAATTAACCTAAATTATTACCAGAGTAAAAATCCCGATAAAGGCTTTATACTCCATTGAACTCTTTGGGATCGACCGGTTTTGAATGGTGATAACAAATAATTTTTTTTTCATCATGCAAACTCACCATTTTTTTTTGCAAATAAATATATATAAAAAATGAATCAAACCATACTCAAATTGCAGCTGGCAAGGGAAGGAGAAATCTAGTAACTGACTGCCATGATCTATTTGAGGCTTCCAATTCCACCGCTTGACATCAAAGTAGTAGATTCCATAACCAACACTGCTAGCGACACACATAATATTTCAATTAGAAAATATCAATGCTACACAGTGACAATTTTCCATAGTTATTTCATCAACGATATGATCTGTACTTGCAAAACAAAGATGAATGAATTCCTTTGAATGAAGGATTTGCATGCCTCCACAATATAGTAGTAGGGACACTGGTATGTATTTCACCTTGAAAAGTCCAAAAGAATGTGGGTAATGCAAAAATAGGGTTTACCAAATAGTGTTCGATGGTGAAGAGAAATTTCTTGGACCCCTAGTGAAGATTTAATTTGTTGAAATTGTTTAAAGGCTGCATAATGGAGCTATACAACCATGGATAATATATCTATACATATATGTTTATAAATAACATATGATAAGTAATAAATATATACGTTTTATCTAGAATGTTAAATAACACACACACACACACATATAAGGTATCTAATCATTGTAGAATTTTCTGATGATCAATATCCTATTGTCACTGCTACAACACCCTCCAAAATTTTGGCCTACACCCAAATTTTAGAGCCTACTTTGGTCTTACATACTATCATCGCAAACATTAAGACATATCACATATGTTTTCTCTAAGTGTTTTGGCCCCATTTGCAAGAAAATCAAAATGTTGTCTTTTTTCATATTAAGTGTCACACGATGTACATAATCTTGTTTTGGTGGTTTCAATGGGTTATATTTGTGTAAATGAGTTGATCTTACCATGTAAACGTCTGTTGTACTCATTACTAAATTTTTAAGCATTGCCGCACAAGTATCGTCACAGTCATCACAAAGTGTATCTTTGGTGTCACACTTGGCGCACTGAGGGAAGTTTTTTGTTCATGTGTTCTAGATGATCTATGTTGTGTCATCAAGTGTTCTAAGTGTGTGATCATAATAAAGTCGTAACATTGTTCACACTAGCTTCATTGATCCCACACTTAGTCAAACTAGTAAAAAACTCTCGACCAGGCAACTTAGGCTCATCCAACCCTTCTAAACCGCACATTGCGTAGCCTTAGCCCTCAAGCAATAATCCTGTCCCTTGAAACTACATAATGTGTAGTTACTTCCTCCTAGGACTGTGTACTACTTAGTATCAATGCTCAAGCTTGACCCATGAGCTCAAAAACTCCATAACCCTACCCTCAAGCCAGGCCTGAACTGTGTCTTACGTAGTCTCATTCCTCAAGCCTAGCTCTTGAGCTCTTGAGCTACGTAATTACATAGTCAGCTGACCTCCTCTGCCTTCTAGAACATCGTAGTAGGAAGAATCAGTGATCAAGCCCTCATCTTTCCCCCCCGATCTCCCCAACTACACAATCCACTTGTTCAGTCTAGCCTGAACTGCGCATTGCACAGTCTCAATGATCTGAATCTCGATTGAAATTGATACTGGTTTATTAACTTTTAAAAAGTTTTTGCATGTAATTAAAAACCACCATTTAAAAGAGATCAATTTAACTATAATAGGAAACTTGAAAGGAAAATTGCAGCAAAATAAACATCAATAATGAAGTACACAAGAGAAAATGACACCAGTACATTGATAATGGAGTTTAGCTATCTTCAAGCCTACCTCTCCGGGCCCGGTCTTTAATGGGGAGGCCTTTTTATTAAAATTTTCAAAAAAGTCATCAAAAGTATGTATAAAATTCTTCAACTACAATCCAAACTGTCTCTATTGTATTATTCTCTGTCTCTGGATCCTATATCAACTTTCGGATTTGAAAAAGGCTTCCTGGTTTGCCCAGAATGTCTCTCCAAAGTTTCATTGTCCCATTGGTCTATCACTGCATAAAACCTCCTTCTGCTGCACAAAGTTCAACTTTTCCTCTTGTGGCATAATGGAAAACTTTTATAGTAAAATGTGAGAAGTCATATTTCAACCATTCAAGTTGCGTTGGATTCAGAATGACAAAATCTACACAATGAAGATGGTTTCAAATGCATATGACAAATTTAATTTTTGAGCATTTTTCGGAACTTTGAGCATATTTTGGATCCTCCAAATCACTCCTTGATCATTTCAGATAATTCAGATAATTCCTGATCATTCCTGATCACTCAAGGCTTAAGCCTGACCCCTAACTGCTTGAGCTGCATAATTGCGTAGTCACTGAGCCTCTCCCTCAGCCTGCCACTCGGTTTCGACTCAATCAGTGGATTATCATGCAACATGTTAGACTAGGGGTTTATCAAACTAATGTTGTCTTGTAATGAGTGAATTGCAGATGCAAGTAATCTATCATACCATGAAAGGATGATGAAGAATGATATGGAGAAGGGGAACATGCAAAAAATACACCTTTGTAGCTGAATATGCAAGCGAATCAATTAGAAGAAAGCAAAGGGACACTAGTTTGCGACCGCTGCTCAAGATTTGATATCACTGAAGACTCCTCATCTCTAAACCATATGGAGGTGGATAGAAGAAAATTCTCAAGAAGACACATAGCAAGAAGCAACAAGAATGACTTGACATGCCATGTTATCATGCAGTCCATGTCATCAGTGTCATGTCATGTCATGTCATGAGTCACCATATGCCACATCACTTTTGTGGATTATGTAAATTCCTATTCAAAAATGTATTGTAAAGTGGAATTCCATAGGAAATGTACAAAATATGAAGAGTCATGTAAATTCTAAAAGTCATAAGAAGTCAAACAATCATTAGGGTAGTCAAAAAGTCATAAGGGAGGTGAAGCATCACCCCATTGGTTATGTATACACCCTCATTGTATGATCAAAGGAATTTTCACCTTGACTCCTCCAACAAGGCATCAGAGAGACAAGCTAGTTCTTTTGGGGAGGAAGTGGTGGCTCCAACACTCCACTAGAGCTAGTGGTGTTTATTATATACGTGTGTACTGGGACTTTTACTTAATATATGAATCCTGATGGCTAGCACTTTTTTCATGCATGTATTATGAATATTTGTAATATTGTTCTATGCATGTTTACGATTCATGTTTGTTTTCACGTGTTCTAAATTAGTTGATTTTTTTTTGTTATTTTAGTGGTTATCATATTAAGAATGTGCTGTAATGGTTGCAATGACCGTCACATATTTGTGGACTATTATGTTGGATGTTAGATAGATTTTTCCTATTCATGTGTGTCTCTGCTAGGGTGGTACTATTACCTCTCTCTTAGAGGCTTACTTTCTTCTCTCCCTTCACACTAGAAGAAACTTGACACACCTACAACTGAACACGCACCGGGCACATTTACTTGCTTTTCAAAGGAACATATGCACTCCTCTCTCTTGCTGACAATTAGAGCCAAGGAAAACCTTTAAGAAAACGTTAATTGAGTCATATTCTGGATGGGGCTCCTATCCTAAACGATGTGAGGTCTAATTGGGACCACATATCAGGGAGACCCCTTGAATGTTGGTAGGTCCAACACTGTCAACATATCCTTTGTGAGAAGGGCCTCCACAACAAAGGTATTGGTGTCGTAAAATAATTCTACCATTTAAAAAAATTTGGTATCTCTTGTGCCAATAAATTTGAAAATTCTCACAAAGGATACTGATCATCAGAAAATTCTACAATGATTAGATACCTTAAAGAGGAAAAATTGCTTATTGGTCACTCTTTACTCATGGCTTATCCACAAGAATAGAGGAACCCTTCAGCCAAATCTAATGGTTCATTCAATCAAGGATACTACTAAATGGAAATGGATGGGTTGAGCTCAAGATATTAAATTAGTGATCAAGGTTATCATTTCTCCCCTAACATAGTCATCGTGCTTGTATCCCACTCAAAGCCACATAAAGAACTTATGCTAAAGAGGACCCATGCATTAGTTCAAGGATTTTCTAAAGGTTCTTGAGCCCAAGAAGATTCAACAATATCTTGGGGTACTTTCTTTCCTTCCTCAACCATGGTTAAGGGCACATTAACATCCTCAATGCGAACCTTTTCATAGTTCCCACATCCAAATTCAATGGCAAAGCCACCCTAGATAGGTTTTATTTTGTGTTTGTAAGTGTTGTTGATGGTAGTTGAGCCCAAGAATCTATCTTTAGGACCTAGGGCCTAAGTGTTTTCCTTCCCTAACCATGTTGTTTGAGCTAAGGATTGTTCATTTAGGGCTTACGTCCCTTGGCTCATCATAACCTTGTTTAGGTCTCAAGACCCATTTGTTATTACATAGAGGACTGAACAAATGATTTTAAGGATGTGTACACACTTTAAAAATACATATATACATGCTTTTAGAGATGAACACAACTTTGAAAAAATTTCACGTTCTTTTATAACATAATATGTGGAGGGAATTGTGGAGGAATGCATGGAGGTTTGGTAAAGGCTAAAGAAATCCAAATAGAAATGCATGTGATTTCTTAGAGTGCATTCACTTTCATAAAAATTTTGAACGAGCATTCATTCCCATTGCAATTTTTTTTGAGAATCAACTTCTTGCATTCACCCATAAGGTTATACACATTAAAATTTACGTGCACACATAACTGGACGATTCTACCTTTAAGGGAAATGATTTTGCTAACTTATTTAACTAATCAATATAATCACATAGACGATGGGTTTATGGCTTTAAACCTAATGTGGGGTTCGATTCCCACTTCCCCCCTTGAATGCGTGTGCCTGAAATCCATTTTTAGTACAAACACCACCCATGTTGAGTAAAACAAATAATTAGAAAAACAAACACATTTAAGAACACCACAAGATAGTAAAACTCTCTTACTGCAACATGATGAACTAAAGTCATATCTCATGCTGTACACCATTCCATAACCTTTTCTAGTGCAATGAGCCTGATCCATGGAGTATTTAGCATCTAAGATGAATATGGGTTCCATTTCACGGTCTTAAGCATAAGAAATGAGTCTTATGTCCTTAATAATAGTTTAGTAAGTAGCTAATGACCTCTACTGCTAATAATTGCTTTTTACACTCAATAACCATTGATAATTCATTGAACCAACACATATGATTATTGTAGGGTAATATTCACATCCAGGAGGGATATAACCACCATGACTAGGATAGCTATGAACCAAAATTAGGTCTCAAGGTCTAACATGGTAATGACCCAATTACATGGATAATTCCATCTCCTTGACATTTATCTTATTATTTTATCATTTGATTGTAGAATTCTTTGCGTAAGTCATATTTGAGTCTCAAAACTATCCCATATCTTCAACACATGCAATTACTATAACCATGTCAAATTTCAGTGCGTACAAGCACAAACTGAAAAAATTTCAACGTTGTCCCCATTCACAAGTCACCCTATGCGGGTCAAATTAAAGCATAATTTCCACTAATTGGTAACTATTAAGTGGTGGATTGGTCCATAGGAGTAGGCCCACAAATAGTATCAATAAGATTGAGATCAGTGATAATTAGTTCCTAGTCATCATTTTTTCATTCATGGGGACTCATATCCTTGGAGATTAGTAGCGGGAGCATAAGAGACATATAATAAATTGTGTGATTCATTGAGGCATCATTCCTTTTCATATAAATGGAAATGATAATTTAAAAGGAAACTTTGCAAAACCAAATCTATTTCCCCTTCTTTCTTATGTTAACTCACTAAGATTATCTAATAAGAACAATAACTATGCACTTTTATTATACTAACTAAAAATATCCATAGCCATCACATAAGAAAAATACATACCATGGTAAGGGCACTAAATAGTAATAAATAATTTCACCTCCTTGACATTTATGTTATAATTTTGTCATTTAATTATTGAATTCTTTATCTGAGTCGCATTTGAGTCTCAAAACCCTCCCATACTGTCAACACATGCATCTACTATCACCATGTCAAATTTCAGTGCATACAAGCACAAATTGAAAAAAATTCAATGTTTACCCCATTCATAGGTCACTCTATATGGGGTCAAATTAAAGCATAATTTCCACTAATTAGTATGTGTTAAGTGGTGGATTTTTCCTTGGGGGTAGGTCCACAATAGGCTTGAGATCGGTGATAATCCAACCATTGTTTTTGTATTCATGGGTTCTCATATCCTTAGAGAATGGAAGCAAGAACATAAGAGATATATAATAAATTATATGTGATTCGTTGAGACATCATTATTTTCCATATAAATGGAAAAGAGAATTTCAAATGAAACTCTGCAAAACCAAAGCTATTTCCCCTTCTTCCTTAGGTTAAGTCACTAAGCTTGTTTAATAAGAATAATAACTAAGCACTTTCTAGTACTGACTAAAAATAGTCATAGCCATCACATAAGAAAAATACATACCATGATAAGGACATTAAATAATAACAAATAATTTAATCTCCTTGACATTTATGTTATAATTTTGTCATTTGATTTTTGAATTCTTTGCGTGAGTTGTATTTGAGTCTTGAAAACCTCCCATATCGTCAACACATGCATCTACTATAACTGTGCAAAACTTTTGTGCATATAATCACAAACCGAAAAAATTCAATGTTGGCTCCATTCACAGGTCACTATGTGTGAAGTCAAATTAAAGAATAATTTCTGCTAATAGGTAAATGTTAAGTGGTGGATTGATCCTTAGGGGTAGGCTAGAAATTAGTAAAAATAAGCTTGGGATTAGTGATAATTGGTTCCTAGCCATGAGTTTTGCATTCATGCAGACTCATATCCTTAGAGATTGGAAGTGGGAACATAAGAGACATAATAAATTATGTGTGATTCAGTGAGGCACCATTCCTTTTCATATAAATAGAAAAGATAATTTCAAATGTAACTTTGAAAAACCAAAGCTATTTCCCTTTCTTCCTTAGGTTAACTCATTAATCTTGTCTAATAATAATAACAATAACTAAGCAATTTTCTAGTACTAATTAAAAACAACCATGGGAATCACATACGAAAAATACATAGCATGATAAGGGCACTAAATAATAATAAATAATTTCATCTCCTTGACATTTATGTTGTAATTTTCATGTCATTTGATTGTTGAATCCTTTTTGTGAGTCGTATTTGAGTCTCAAAACCCTCCCATACCGTCAATGTGTGCATCTACTATAACCATGTCAAAATTCAGTGCATACAAGCACAAACTGAAAAAAAATCAACATTGGCCCCATTCACAGGTCACTATGTGTGGCGCTAATTAACTAAATCATAATTTCCACTAATTGGTAAATGGACAACTTTGAAAATTGTTAGACAAACCAAAGTTAAAATTGGAGATGATGGTATAAACCCAAATGAGCTTCTCTTGGTTTCAAAAATGTTATATTATCTACTGAACAAGGCCAACCACGTGAAGGTGGAAGCTCATATGGCCTCTCTCCTTGCCCCTACCCCTTACATCACTCTCAATTCCCCAATACCCAATTTATCTACTATAAAATATTTCAAAGAAACATAGTAAGAATCAAGCATAGCTAGAAACTAAAAAACATAAATTTAAGGTAAATGAAAGAGAAAAAATCAATTGAAAACACATAAACACGTACCTTGTACATTTCAACATTTCTATATCATTAATCGTATTCTTCATCCAACTCAACATCTGTATCATTTGGTTCAAAATTTATGTTGAAAGAATTGGCCATATCAGCATCATCATCAATTTTGTCATTTCCAATCATGTCATCATCTATATCATTATGAGGAACATTGTCTTTGAAATTTGGTTCAACATCTTCAACTTCTTCATCTCACAATACATCGTCGATATAATATTTATCCATAACATTATATCAAACACATTCTTGAACTTCTTCGACATCTTTTCCTGACAAATGAATAATTTAACTACTCCTCTACATCATCTTCTTCTGCTACATTATACTTTACCTACCTTCCTCATGGATCATATATAACAACATATGAACAACTCCCTCTACTTGGAACCTTTGAGTAAAATCCCTATTTGCATTAGCATAGAAGAACACAGGGCTTTAATTTGGGCTCAACATTCCTTGTATCAACCATCGTAATTAACCCATATAAGTAAATTATTTAAAAAGAAAAATACATACAAAATACATAGTTACATACCTCGTACATTTCAATAGTTCAATATTATTAATATTGTTCTTCATCCATCTTAACATTTGTATTATTCGATTCATAAAATGTGTTGAAAGTATTGAAGATATCAACATCATCATGAATGCCATTTTCAAGCATATCTTCATCGACATCATCATCAAGAACTATATTGTCTCCTACATTTGGTTCAACTTCTTCATTTGACACATCTACTAAGTCGCACTCCTCTGCATCATCTTCTTCTTTAATATGATCAACTTCTTTCACTACATTATACTTTACTAGCCTTCCTCTTGGATCATATATAAAAACGAATGACCAACCCCCTCTACCTGGAACCTCTAAGTAAAATACCTATTCACATTAGCTTCGAAGAACATAGCGATCTGCTCATAGCTCAAATTACGTTGCATTAACCATGATAAATCCATTATCATGTTGAATAACAATTCTATCATGATCATGTTCATTCATTCGTAGCATGTACCATTTGATGTTGAACAAAACCAATTTGAAGGATTTAAAGTCACACTCAAGTATGTCATCCAAATACCCATAGTATAATTTTCATAGACTTGTGCCCGTTTGTCACTTCTAGAGGAAAAATTAGTGATCTGGGAGATTGTAATCATCCTACAATCAAAATTTTTCCTCTTTTCATCCAACTTTTTGATGCGAAATTTACAGCCATTGTACAACATAGCCTTGGGTGTTTCAACTGCAATATGTCAAACACATAATTTTTTTTATCAATAATAAACATATTTATATAACTTGGAAAAGTATTTGAAAAAAATCACACCTGCATTCACATTAATAATTTATAAAATAACTTAATAAAATATTGCAAGTTGAAAATGCATGCTTACCTATTTATATTTCAAACCATATGCTAATTCAATTTCCCTCTACATAAGATTGGTATCTCCTTTATGATGGACTTCTATAACCAATATAGACACCCCTTCCCATGATAATCTACCATCACGTTGTATACATCCTTTAATCCATACCTTCATCTAGCCAAGATTGTTTGCAATGTATATATGTAGTGTATCCCATTCTCAACCAACTGTATTAGAAAATCATATTTCACCAATAAATATTAGTTACCATGGTCAATATTAATAATTGATAAACTATAAAAATCAAATATTATATACACAAAATGAAAATTTACATGTATTATAAATCTCCACAAATGTTTGATTACCACTCACTTTTCTCATTCAACCTTTCCCCAACAAGTGCTCCCCTTCAAAATTTTTAATGGAGTCCACATCCCAAATGTGATCCACATGCATATTTTCCAGTAATTTAGGAAGATACTGACTAATATACACCATAGATTGTTATACCATATATCCCTCCACCATAGAGTCCTCAAAATGTCCTCTTTGTTTAATCAAAGACTTCAATGCTTTCAAGTGCCTCTCCACCATCCACATTGAACTTGTGTGTGTAGGTCCACACAATTCAATCTTCTCAACTTGGTGTATGAGGTAGTGCTTTTGTGCATTGAAAAAATGCTAGAGGTAGACACTTTTTCATTTCACACATTAGCCAAGGATTTTCTCTCTTCCAATAATTTATATCTTTTTTATGTATTTCTTTCATTGCCAACTATCTACAAATGATGCAAGCAAATAACATGTTTCCACAAAACATAATATATTACATTACAAGTAAAACACATGTCATTCATTTGAACAAAAAATTGAAAAAACACTTTGCATATAAATTGCTACTGACCTCATGTATTTGTGAAGATAATATATAACATGTTTGACATTGTTGTTGAAGTTTTCTAGGAGAGATATATTTAGAACATATTGTAATAATAAAAATGAATCATTATTTGTTTAATCCAAAGTATATATATATATATATATTATTATATATATGTATATATGTATATATGTATATATATATATATTATACTATATATATATATATATATATATATATATATATATATATGAATATATATATATATATATATATATATATATATACTTATATATATATAATATATATATATATATATATATTATATGTATATGTATATATGTATATATATATGATAATACCAATATAGAAACATAATATACCAAAATAAATTACCTTAATCAAGGAATGCCAATAATGTGTTTTTATGTAAACACACCCCCTTACCCTTAGGAGTGTATTTACTATGCTAACCCAACTTCTCTGGTACAGTTAGAGAAATGGGGATTTTTTTTTTTTTTTAACTTTCTTCCAAGTTTTTAAACACAATTTTGATATCATCATCATATTTGCCTCAGTGATACTTTTCTAGTGATATAAATTTGGTCCCAATCAGAGTCTAGGATTGCAAATTATGATCCTTTAAAGTCTCATTAGCTCAAATATACCACCTCAATAATCATTCCACGTGGTGCCACGTGGAATGTCCTACACTTCCACATGGTGGCGGGATCTTACAATTTAATGGCACTTTCCTACATAGCATGTCACATGTTCATGTGGCATGCCATGATAATAGAGCCTTTAACCTAATGCTCACACACTTTCATGCTGGGCTCACCATGCTTATGGTCCTCCACCATCCAATGACCCAAACTGAATGGTGCGATCAACAACTATCATTCAAAGTGCTACCCCCCCCATGCTGATTTTACGACACAGGGGGGCACTACTATCCTGGTTTTGTTCACTATTTTGGGGTAGCGATCCAATGGCCCTCGCTCATTTTATTTATCTAACGACTTTCATGCAATAACGCCACCCCCATCTCCTTATTGATGTCACAAGGGGGCGGGGGAGGGGGTGATGCAGGAGCATTTAGACCTAGCCAACAATGTGATGGTGTGATCACATGTTGTGGCTAACAAAGGGTTGGAAGACAAGAGGTTAATTAATTTTAGTTAATTTAAATGTATGTGAGTAGTTTATTTGTTGTCAAATTCTAAGTAGAAAATGGAATAAGTGGTCAATGTCTATCTTAATAGAGAGGGTTAGATCTCTCGTATCTTCATTTATTTAAATATTGTAATAATCAACATATGTGTGTTATTATTAGAATAGGGGATAAAGTTGTTAGCATAGGGGTGGATTAGACCCTTAGAATAGGGATTTGATTGTTCAGTTGATAATAATATGAATTGAGTATCAATGTAGTTGGAGGGATCAATAAAAGAAGAAAAAAGGTAATTGAAAAAAGGAGAGGGAGTGAGAGAGGGAGAGTACAAGAGTGATGTAGGGTTCTAAGATTAATAAGGCAGAGGTCAAAACTATGTTTTAATCAAGCCCGAAGGGCTGTGACTCTGTGATATGTCATTTTGTTGAGTATGAATGAAATAAGTTGTTATCCGATGCAAAGATTTTGTGACTGTGTGTATTGATGATTTCGATTTCCAATTGTGTTGATTCTTGTTCATATAATTGATTAAGAAACCTTGTGTATCATATTTGTTATGATTCAAGCCTTTTCATATTATTACTTGTCTACACATTCTATTCAGAATCCACAATGAACAAAGTATTGGGGTTTTCAAAGTTGTAGTTCGGAACCTTAAAGTATGGTAATGTATTTCGAGTTTAGCAGTTAATATCTATTGGAACGAAGCTGGTAGAACGTTTCCGTCGTTGACAAAACATCGAAATCGATACCATAAATATATGTACGAAGGAAAGTGGTTTTGAAGTGGTGGTAACCAGAATTTCGCATGGTGTAAAGGTGGTAAGCAGTTTGGTCTAAAGGCATGCAATCAATTGTGGAGGATCACCCTAGCAGAGGTATAGAAGGCAGATACACCCGTTGAAATCGATTCCAACGTACAAAAGGAAACGTGGAATTAAAGTTGATTCCAGCGTGCACTGTGTAGAGGTGGGATGGATGGCTCATACTCATTTGATTTTTAAAGTGCGTGATAGTGTGCTGAATGATTATTTTGTGCAGGCACACGAATAGATGTAAATAGGGCGGTTTATTGGGTGGGCTAAAGGCTGTAAGTGGTATTCCAAGAATGGACCCGATATATTATAAAACTGAGTTAATAGCTCAGTTAATCCTGACCATAAATTTGAAGAGGTCAGATCTGACAGATATCACATGATAAGTCAACTCGAAAGAATCTTTGAAAAATGGACTTGATGAGCTACCAACTATAGTTTAATTGAGTTGAAGTTCGGAGCATTGCGGAGTTTTGTTTCGATAGTTTAGCCTTGGATCTTGAACCAACTGTTGAGTTCCAGTTCGAAGAATTCAATTCCTGTTCCCGTATTGCAAAGGAACTTGACATTGAAACAACAGAGAAATCGAGAGCACTTTAAGAGTTTTAAAGTTTCCTTTGGATGATCATCTGAAAAGCGTGGACCCATAAAACATAAGTCTGCGTGTAAGACCAAAGGACGCAGCTTGGTTGCATCATTAGTGGTATCAGAGCTAGACCAATTCTCTGTGGAGTTAGGTTGAAGGGCTGAATTTTATTCTCAGCAAGTAGCCGTGACAAAGAAGCAAATGAAGTAATTTCAGTAGAGAGACTATAAGGAAAAAGCCTTGGGATGATCAGAAGAACATTGGAGATACCTGTGAGAATTCTTAAATAGAGGCAATTTTATATTTTGTCAGAATTATGGGAATTACTACAAGATATTGCAGATCTGGTAAGAAGATTTATTTTGTGATTTTACAGAGATTTGTTTTGAATGTCTGAAGAACAACAAGGGAGTGAAATTTCAGAGGAGAAGATGTTTTCCTTTCAAGAAAATGAAATTTCCATGTAAGTTGAGTGAATGGTTGGTTTGATTTAAAAGGTAAATTGAAGTAAAAGGTTTTGAATTCAAAGTTAAATAGAAGAGTGGTTTGCTATGGCATTGAAGACATTTAAATGATTTGAATAATTTTGTGAAAATTGAAGAATGGTTGAGGATTCCTTAAGTATTGTTGAAGACAAGGATATTGATGGTTGAAGGAATAGTTATACTAAAGACTAGATTCAATAGATCTAAAAGAAGAGCCACTACAAGGATTGAAATTTGAAATTTGCAGACGCAAGACAAAATTTTCTTATAAAACATTGTCAGAAGGAATTTGTAGTGCCTGTCATGAATTGTTGAAGTTTAGATTGAATCTTAACTGATCTTAAAAATTGAAGTGTCCATTATGAAAAGTAAGATGGGAAATAGTTGCTGACTGTATGGAGTCTTTTGAATGAATAAGGTTAAATGAAATAGAATGAATCATTTGGCAAAGATCTAATTGGTGGAATGGGAATTAGTTTTAAGAAATCTTTGAAGAAAATTTGCAGGTTTAAAAAGGTACTTTGATGTATCCCAAGGTAAGATTATGCAGGTCAATGGAAGCAGTGAAATCGCTGAAAGTAGAATGAGTTGTATCAACATTATAGCACATGAGCTATGAAGATAGAGTAGGAAGAACTCTCAGATGAGTGAAAGGTGGCAGTAACCAACAGTAAAATGAAATTACTGAAGGTAAAGGGAAGTGAGAAATTAAGGATGGAGCTGTCAATGTCTTTGGAAGCTGAGCTGAAGTGCTCAAGGAGAAGAAAGGGTTCTAGTGCAGACGACCTGGAAAATAAAAGATACCAAAAGGATGATTTGGTATTGGTGACAAGTAACAAACTTGTTACAGAAGAAACAAGGGCTAGTTGTAGCTCACCAGTGAACAAGGAAAGTTCACCAAAGAAAGAAATGAAATCGGCTATTGTTAGTCATAACAGGGGTACAGAAGTAAGTCACACACAGAGAGAAAAGGGTGCCAAAGTAGTTGGACTCAAAAGGATGAGTAAGGAAGAAATTGACATAGAGGTGGCTGAGATAAAGACAAAACTCAGTCGTTTGAAGAAGTTGGTACTGAAAGGAATCAGAAGAATGGAAACAAGGATTTTATGTGGGAAAACGAGTTAAGTGGCCTGTCAGTGAATTATTTGCTGAGAAATTAATACTCCGAAGAATTGAGAATGAAAGAATAGAATACATTTGTGAAACAAAGAAATGACCTCTCCTTGGGGCAGGAGACAGTGATGATAATGATGAAGAATTGGTCTATCCATATCAACATGAGAGGAAGGTGCTGGTAGCATCTTCACAGACAAGAGAGTCTCATATTTTTGGGATTAATTATTTATGTGAGTGTACAATTGTAGGTATGCAGCCTAATGAATTTGAACCTATGCATGAAAAGGTGAAAGAGGTAGAGGCAAGAAAAACACAAAAGGAGATGCATAAAGACTTTCAAGACTTCAGTTGGTGGAGGAAATTAAAAGGTATGGTTGAATGGTTGTGTCTTCTCTTATTAAAATCTTATTGGATCATGTTTGAAGGAATTTTAGCATGGATAGAAAACCAATGGAAAATGGACAGGGAAAAGGAAATAAATGCATTACAGATTTGTGAAGTGAAGAGAAGAGAAGCTGACACAGATAACTCAGTTGAAAAAGTTAAGTCAAGGAAGAGTTTGAAGGATCAAAGTATTATCAAAGAAGAGAGAAAGACATTATTGTCTTACTTGGATAAACTAAGTGATGGAGAGAATTGTGTAGGGCAGAAAGGTATTCTACAAACCTATGATGAAGTTTCCAAGCATAGTCAAGAAGTTGTAGTCCAAGAGGTATTTTTTGATGAAAAAGAAATCAGAGATGTTGAGGAAGAGTTTCTCAATAACTTAGTGAACTATCAGAATAGTTCAAAGAAGAATGAATATCTGATCACTAAGGCTTTAAATGAAGAGCCTTGTATTTTTGAAACTAATACGTTGTGTATGATTTCAAGTTTTACAGATAACGAACAACAATTGGACAATGTGCTTATGCATGTTGATGAAGAAGTGATATTATTGGAAGAGATGGCTGAAACATAAAGGTATTTTGAGCACGTATTTAATAATTTTGAGAATGATGGTATTGACAGGGAAATTGTCATGATTAAAGAAGCTAAAGATAAGCAAATGAAAGTTTGTGATGATAACTAGAATGAAGCATCTTCAGTGGAAAATCAAAATGAAAGTATTATGAAAATTGTGAAGGAATATATGATGATGTTGATAGATACAAAAGTTCAGGAATTTTGTGATTTAAAAAGTGATTATTTTTATGAATCTATAAACCATGAAGAAGCTTTAGAAATAGATAATTTTTTTAATGATATATATGAAGATGAAACAACACTATTTTGTTGCACAAAAAGTGAAAGGATACTTCACAGTGATATATTCCAGGAGATTCTAGTTGTTGAATGACAACCTTATGTGAAAACAAGGAACACTCTGTAAACAGGGAAGTACTCAAGTGAAAATAAATCACAGTGTCATAAATTTTGCAGAAGGACAACATAAAGATTTGATGACAGAATTATTTGTGGAGATTGAAAACCATAGTTATTTTAAATCTGATAATTATGATGGAAATTCTATTTTATACAGGAAAATGAAAGTTGTAAAGTACAACCAAGAGGTTGTAAATGAAAGAGGTGAAGTACAATTGGATAAAAATTTCATAATTTCTGTGTTAAGGGAGAATGTACAATAGTAAAATGCCAGTGGAGTTCCTCTAAAAGCAAAGTGTGAAGAAGAAATTGAGAAATTGTGGATGATGAAGTCAATTAAGAAGAGAGCCAACAAAGAAGAGAAGTTAACAAAGGAAAATTGTATCAACAAAGAAAAGAGGACAACAACAAAATAAGGTTGGAAACCTGGAACAACTGAAGTAACAGTGGTAGGAAAAATGAATCAGCAGCATGATGAAAGAGATGACAAGTTACAAGGTAAGGTTTGAGATTCTGGATGATTTAGCAGAAGAAACACATGACTAGGAGGTCATGAAAACTTTCAACTTAGGGAGTCTGGTGCAGGAGGATTTAGACCTAGCCAACAATGTGATGGTGTGATCACATGTTGTGGCTAATAAAGGGTTGGAAGACAAGAGGTTAATTAATTTTAGTTAATTTAAATGTATGTGAGTAGTTTATTTGTTGTCAAATTCTGAGTAGAAAAGGGAATAAGTGGTCAATGTCTATATTAATAGAGAGGGTTAAATCCCTCGTATCTTCATTTATTCAAATATTGTAATAATCAACATATGTGTGCTATTATTAGAATAGAGGATAAAGCTGTTAGCATAGGTGTGGATTAGACCCTTAGAATAGGGATTTGATTGTTTAGTCTATAATAATAGGAATTGAGTATCAATGTAGTTGGAGGGACCAATAAAAGGAAAAAAAAAAAAGGTAATTGAAAAAAGGAGAGGGAGCGAGAGAGAGAGTACAAGAGTGATGTAGGGTTCCAGGATTAATGAGGCGGACGTCAAAACTATGTTTTAATCAAGCTGGAAGGGTTGTGACTCTGTGATATGTCATTCTGTTGAGTATGAATGAAATAAGTTGTTATCCGATGCAAAGATTTTGTGACTGTGTGTATTGATGATTTCAATTTCCAATTGTGTTGATTCCTACTCATATAATTGATTCAGAAACCTTTTGTATCATGTTTGTTATGATTCAAGACTTTTCATATTATCACTTGTCTACGCATCCTATTCAAAATCCACAATGAACAGAGTATTGGGGTTTTCAAAGTTGTAGTTCAGAACCTTAAAGTATGGTAATGTATTTCTAGTTTAGTAGTTAATATCTATTGGAACAGAGCCAGTAGAACGTTTCCGTCGTCGACAAAACATCGAAATCAATACCAAAAATATATGTACGAAGGAAAGTGGTTTTGAAGTGGTGGTAAGCAGAATTTCCCGTGGTGTAAAGGTGGTAAGTAGTTTGGTCTAAAGCCATGCAATCACTTGTGGAGGATCATCTTAGCAGAGGTATAGAAGGCAGATACACCCATTGAAATTGATTCCAGCGTACAGAAGGAAACATGGCATTAAAATTGATTCTAGCGTGCACTACGTAGAGGTGGGATGGATGGATCATACCCATTTGATTTTTAAAGTGCGTGATAGTGTGTTGAATGATTCTTTCGTGCACCCACGTGAATAGATGTAAAGAGGGCAGTTTATAGGGTGGACTAAAGGCTGTTAGTGGTTTTCCAAGAATGAACCCGATATATTATAAAACTGAGTTAATAGCTCAGTTAATCTTGATATCAATTTGAAGTGGTCAGATCCGACGGATATCGCATGCTAAGTCAACTCAGAAGAATATTTGAAAACAGACCCGATGAGCTACCAACTATAGTTTAATCGATTTGAAGTCTGAAGCATTGCGGAGTTTTGTTTCAGTAGTTTAGCCTCGGATCCTGAACCAGCTATTGAGTTCTAGTTCCAAGAATTCAATTCCTGTTCCCGTATTGCAAAGGAACTTGACATTGAAACAATAGAGAAATCGAGAGCACTTTAAGAGTTTTAAAGTTTCCTTTGGACGATCATTTGAAAAACGTGGACCCATAAAACATAAGTCTGCGTGTTAGACCAAAGGATGCAGCCTTGCTGCATCAGGGGGACATTACTATTATAGATTTGCTTCGATGTTTTGTGTAGTAATCTGATGGTCCACCGCCCTTCGGTTCATCCAACAATTCATGCCCAATAATGCCACGCCCCTTGCTGACTTCATAGGGAGGGGTCACACTATTTTGTCTACCATTAATTTCACCGATGAACCTCCATCGTCCACTACAAACTCTAATTTCTACCCCCAATTGTAGCACAATGTTACATGGTTCCACATCCTGGCCCTTAGGGCTAAGGCCTCCAAATCCTTGTATGCATAGGGTCGAGCCCTGACCTCTAGCTTTGGTGTTGGTCACTCCTGGTCACACGTGACCTCAACCCTGGTGCTTCTTAATGTATCTATCTACACACACACACATACTATCTCAACACATGCAAATAATGAATACCTCGACTCATCATGTCCTATATTCTACATGAAGATTCATGTAATACCACTGCCCATATAATTACTTCATTAAGCTCTTCAATTTATGTTGAATTCCCATAACTAAACGATATAGAGAGAAATACATGGCTTCAACATATGAATATGAAGGCACATATTTTATCCCTTAGGCTTGAGGCGGGAATTTCTATACATAAGACAAGTTCAAGATCTGCACTTTTGCTTTAAGGCTTATTTAATATTACAGGGGCCATTTCAAATTGCAATATTTTGTCTTTACGCCATTAACATAACAAATTGACTGTACACATAGTCATGGCTATGAAATTTAGGCATTAATCCCATAAGCTCAACACTCAACCCAATGATATTCATACATATATATATATACTTCTTTCAATTTTATGTATTCCCATTCTTGCATACAACTACTGGTATGAAATTTTCCATTCATTTTACATTTATTTCTATGAGATCTATACACCTCATTATACCAATCGTGCTAATGAATTTACTAGTGCTGAAAGGTTGAAACACATTTTTCTTTTGCATGTCCTATCATTTTTGAGTCATGATTGGTTCAGTTCAATGGTTAAAATCAATATGTAATTAAATTAACATAGGTTGTTATACCTTCCCTTAGTGTTCACTTACACCAGCAACACAATGGTATTTAACTTATGCATACAACACCTATATACATAGGTATATATATACTTTCCATGCATAGAGCACATTAGTACAAAACCACAGTCACAAGGAACCATTTATCCATATTCTTGTGCTGAAAACCATCAAAACTTCATCCTTCCAATCACAAGAGAGCCATGCACCATTCATGTAGTTGACATAAAATTAGCTTAACAATATAAATATGAAATTCATGATACATGATACATATAAATATACTTATCTTGAATTGAAATTGAAATTGGGAAATTGAGTCTAAGACAACAACTTCCCACCCAACCATAGACACGCTACAACTAGTTCTCACTTGCAACTGTCACCCCCGCACCAAATTCTTAAGACCGAGGGGACTTTTTCTAAAGGGATTAAACTCCAACTGCTGGTTGAAATAGGTATCCCAAAGGTTCTCCCACCTCCACCCACCAACTATTTAATTAGTCAACAATAACACAGGGAATCCAGAGGTATGTTCCTCCACCCTTCAACTGTTCAACGACCACCATAAACTAGGGAATCCAGAGATACAAGTCTCCACCCTTCATGCTACAACATAGTTGTTCTGCCCATCTTGGGGACTCTAGAACCCACTATGTAATGGCCACAACAAGAAATTCCTTTAGAAATCCTCCTTTTAGGAATCCAAGGAACAATCCTCCACCCCAGTCATCAAGGAACTCCAAATAAAAACCATCTCCACCCTTTGGCTAACAGAGAATCAAGAGGCCAATGTTACTCACCTAAGAGTAATTTCTTTGTGCCATCTTGCCAATCGAAACTTTTATCCCAACTATTTCTCCTTTACTGTAAGATTTCATAATGCTTTCTCTACTGTAGACGCTTCAGGAATTTTTTTTTTAGGAAAGGCACAAAGACCCCTCTTTCTTTTCAATTCGCAGGCCATGCATGAAATTTCCTAGTTGCCACCAGAATCCAGAAATGTTCTCCTCTATCCTCCCCATACCAAGTTGTTAGAATGCACTTACTAGCTTGCCAAGGTCGTTTTCTGTGATCCCATTCCGTCTATTTTCCTCCTCTGCTTGATTTGTAACATTTCCTTCTTTTTTTGTTGTTATATCCCTGCATTAATTTTGGTGTCCTCTTCTTGATTGTGTTTCCTCCAACAGAGCATGGCCCTTGTCCTATCGCCCAACTCCTCTTAGTGGCATAATTCTAGCCCATTGAAGATGCATACCTAAAAACTTATTGGCTATCATAACAAATTAAAATAAGTCCCAAGCACTTTTCCCTCTGGAATCCGTGTCCCTTTGACTCAAAACATTTTTTAATCAATATTTACATTGTATACATAAGTGGAAAATAGTCTGGGGCTGTCACATTTTACACCACCAAATTCACATTTCTTTGGCAACATATTATTTATGTTTGAAGAAAAACCCCTGGGAAAGTTAACTCTTTGAATGACCTATTTTACATCATTGCTTTACTTCTCTATTAATAACCATGGAAGACTATTTATATTTGATCAAATCCCACTTTGCATTGCATGATTGGCTCCCTCAATGTCATTACAAATTTTGATGATTTTTTCTTTATCCCTCCTATCATCTATGATTCACCATAACGTTTTTGTCACATTCTTTCTGATATGCATTGTATCAAACAAATGAGCTATTTTTATGTCCTCATAGTAGGGCAATCTAATGAATTGAGTGGGATAACTTTTCATTCCTCATGGAAGCCCATTATTAATACCTTCATGACCTTGATGAAGCATGAAATAAATCACAATAATAATTATCAAATATGATAAAATAAATTCAATAAAAAAAAATTTAAAACGTTATATATATGATACATAAACAAATTAGTACCTTGATGATTTATGTTATATTCTAACTTTCATAGGTGAGGTGTCATTCTTCATGGTTTTAATCGAGTCTCTTCTTATAGAGGAAGTGCCTATACTATTCAAACACCTCATTTCCTAAACTTTTTGAATGAAAAGATTTAATATTAGGACCACAAATTGGACATGCAAGTTTACCCTTTATTTGAAGATTTGCAAGAGGTGGATTAAACATACTTACCGATCAAACGAGAACTTTACCGATTACCCATCTTTTTAAGGTAACAAAAAAATCATCCGATTTTAAAAAGCGCTGATTCAGAATACACCTTTTTTTTGGAGCATATTTTTGACACTTTAAATTTTATTATGTATCAAATCAGAACATATTTTTTTTAAATGTTAGTGATTTTCATGCTGATTTTGAGAAGTGTTGATGCAACATGAATCCCTTTTTTTAGAGGGATTATTTTTTACACTATAAATTTTCTAATGTATTAAGTGTGGATATATTTTTTTTTTAAATTTTGGTGATTTTCATGCAGATTTTGAAAAGCATCAACATTTTTATTTTAAGGCATATTTTTGACACTTTAAATTTTTTGATGTCCTGAGTATACATATTTTTTTTTAAATGTTGATTATTTAACCATTTTTCAAGTTGTTTTATAACTTTTCTTCTTTTTCGTCCTAAGATGTTTGTTTTTAAGGTTTTTCCAAACATGCATTTTTTGTTTTTCTTTGCAATGTTTTTTTATAATGAACTTTTTAATTTTTTTTGCAAAGTTTAAAAAAATAATAACATTAATATTTTGAGGATAAGATTTATTTTTATAAATTTGTATATTATTAATTAATACTTCAATACACTCCTGGGGCTTTGGATTGATGGTGAATCACTGCACTATTAAGGCACTCCTTGTGATAGGTCACTGGTTCAAATCCCCCGTGGGTGTTTATCTACCAAAAAAAAAAATTAATACTTCAATACACATCAAATAATTGTGACTAAAAAATAATAATTTTAAATACTCGAAAAACATATACATTTTGCATATAGATATAATTGAAAAAATACGTTTTTCAAAACTTTTTCGCTAAAAATGACATGTTAAACAAAATATTTTTATGAAAAAATTGAATAAAAAAAGTAAAAAAAAGAAGAAGCAATTTTTATGAATTTTATATCCAAAGCTAATGACATTTGAGGTTTTTTTTCCAAAAAAAATGATTTAGATAAAATTTCAAAAAAATAAAAAATAAAAATTTCAAACACAAAAAATAAGAAACTAAAGAATACAACTAAACTTAAAAAAATGGTAACGAAATATAAAAAAAATAAATAAAAAAAATCTTCAAAAACAATTAAAATAAAAGCAAAACCAAATAAAAAATAAAAAAGTAAAAATAAAAAATATTAAAAAGAACACATTAAAAGATTATTTTTATTTTTAGTTTTTAATTTTTTTTTTTTTTTTTTTAAATGTATATTTTTAATGTCATTTTTTTTAATGCTTTTTTTTTTTTTTTTTTTTATAAATATTTTAATGTGTTTTTTATAATATTTTTTATTTTTATTTTTAAAAGTTGTTCTTTGGTTTACTTTTTATTTTCGTAATGTTTTTTTTTGTAAGCTTGACACGACTACATCTTCATCATGATCAATATATCACCCCTATCGGGGGAGGGAATTGAACCAACGACTTCACATAAAGGAATGCCTTAGCAGAGTACCCGATCACCATCTATCCAAGACCTCATGGACTTTAATTATTTTTTCTTTTAATTTAGTTTTTTTTCCAAGAAAAAAACCGAACTTTTCATTGCAAGACAAAAAGTTACATTGTATATGTTGTACGCATTCAGGTGACTATATGATTTTTAGTCATAGAGTTGCTGAGATTTTGCGAGAGGGATACCCCCTTTTGCCATCTCGAAATTTTGATTCCGGTTCAGTGATAAGTTGTGTGAACGAGGTCTCCTTAAAGTGGAGAAGCCCCAGTTGAAAGATCAATTCTGATGCATCTTAGCCAAACCACAAAATACAAAAACACTGTTTCCAGATTTTAGAGTTTTCTGTTATGGCTGATCCATTCCCGGGTCTCCTCAGAAGGGAAAACAACCCAAACAGGAATGAGTTAGCAATGTGTTTTTGAAGTTTTTGAGAGGTTTTATGAATTTCTGTAGCGTCTATTCTTAACTAAAGAAACAAAACAACCTAGCAAAAGAAAAAACAGAAAGTTGCCAGCCTTGGTTGTGGCTTCAGAGTGAGAAGTTTTGTGCATATGGTGGACGATCCGACACACGGATCTCGTCCATCTCTTTGTCCTCTATTCGCCAAGTGCCCATATTTTTTTGCAGACCCTCTTTAAAAATCTTGTCTGTAGCATCATTGTGTTCCTTGTATATATGACATAGTGAGATGATGTTAAAATGAGATTTTAAGCTCATGGTTTTCTCTAGAAGTGATGATAACATGTAATTCTGACATCTGTTTGATCCATTGAACCATTTGAAAATGTTTAGTGAGTCCCCAAAGATCTGAATCGCGGATATGCCCAAATGAATGAGCAAGCAAAGGAGGAGTTTTAAGGCTGTCAACTCGGCAAAATTATTGGTTCCATTCCCTAAGCCTATTGAGGCTTTGAGGCTTCTATGGGGGTTTAAGTGGATGATCAGCCCTGCTCCGCATTTATTTTCATGGCTGGAGGCCCCATCGAAGTATGCCCATGGAATACCTTCCATGATGTTCTCTTCTAAGTTCGGTCGGGGAAGCTCCTCATGGTGGGTTCAGGGATACTTGTGAAGATAGACACACTTCCAACAGCTATGCTTTCCACCGATGGGGAATGGTATTGAAAGATGCTTTTGTTTCTTGCGATCCATAATCCCCAGGAGATGATAAGGGGAAGGTTCCTCAGGTTCCCTTCAGGATGTTGGGTCCACCATGATTTCTAGGTTGTTGCTATCGACTACCCGTTCCATACAGTCCTTTTGTGTATTTTTTTAATTTAGTTGTATTCTTTATTTTTAGTGTTAAATTTTTTAATTTTTTCCTTAAATTATGTTTTTTTAAGAAATATTTAATTTGCTTTTTCATTTTTTTTAGTATTTTTAGTTATTATTATTATTTTTTTAATTTTTATCTTTTTTGAGTTAATTTTTTTTAAACAATTTTTATGCTTGGTTTTTTTTAATCTTTGTCCAATGATGAACCATAACACATTGTTTTGAAACACATCGACCATGAAAAACTACTTTGTGATTTCTTCAGAAAATATTTTGTATATATTTTTTATGTTTGATTTTTTGTTGTTGTCATTTTTATCCTTTTAATTTTTTATGTTTTAATACATTTTTTTATTTTTTATTTATTATTTTTTAAAACTTTTGTTTTGTTTTACTTTTGTTTTCATTTTTTTTGTGTTTTTCATTTTATTTATTTATTATTATTAATTTTTTTTGCAAGCTCCATGTCGATCCTTGACTAGCAAACCGACCCCATTATGTGTCAATTTGATACTTGATTTTAAAGTTTTCGTTATAATAGATCAAGTCTTTCCCCAGAGTGTGTCAATTTCATGGTTGATTTTAAGATTTCATTGCAATAGGTCAAGATCGCCTACACTACATGTCAATTTGATGGTTGATTTTTAAATTTTTGTTGCAAGTGTCAAGTTGTCTTAGACTAAGATTTTAAAATATCTATACTTTTAGCATTTAAAAAAGAAATTACTCTTGGTATAATAACTCTTTAACTCAGGTGTTCATTTTTGAAGTTTTTTTAAGTCATATAATTTTTCCATAATGCCATGGTTGAAATATATTGAAAACTTAAGGTTTTTTTGTAGTTCTGATATTTGGGTTTAATTCCATGGTCGAAAAATTGTCAAAATTTTAAGGGTTTTCTAAGTCACGATATTTTATCTTTAATGCATGCTTGAAAGTTGTTGGAATTTAAAGGTTTTTTAGAGTCTTGATATTTTATCTTTAACGCCATTGCTAACAAATATTGAAAATTTACCCTGGGAAAAAATGTTATTCCAGTATCAACAATTTTCGTTTTCAGGGTGTTTTTTGCACCAAAAAAATTGGCTTTTACTGTCATTTGTAAAAAATATTGAAAATTTACCTCGAAAAAAAAAGTGGTGATGCAAAATCAACACTTTTCATTTTCGGGTTGTTTTTTCATGTTTTTTGGGTTTTTTTTTGCTAGAGTTCTCATTTTTAGGTAATAGTTCTCATTTGATCTGTAGCTTTGTTATTAATGTCAATTATATGACAAGATTATTTAAAAAACAATATGCATGATATCTTCGAATAAATATATACTATTAAAGTGTGATGAAATGTTACATACCACAAAGATGTGTTAGTCCTTGTGTATCATGAATTGTCCATACAATTATTCCATGGAATTGAAATTGCCTCTTCCTTATTGGTTTACAGACGTCATACATAGTGATGTCGACCCATAACTTTAGTAACTCAGTGATAAGAGGCTCGATATATACATTCATATCTTTAACTTGGTACTTATCTAATTGTTTGAAATTACACATAATTACTACCATTCATATCTAGTGAAAGGAATGAACTCTTAATATGACTTATTACACTAATTAAAGCAACAAATCTAATCTAATGAAATTGGAAATAACAACATATACTAATGGAATAGTAAATTTATTCTAAATTTTTTCAAATTTTGATCTAAGGAAGGTAATGACAATTTTCATTATGAAAGCAAAAATGATTATTCTATGAAAGGAAATGACAATTATGTAAAGAAGCAATACAACTATCTATGAAAGAAATTTAACTTATGTGGGAAAGCAATACAACTATATATGAAAGCAATTTAACTTGTGTGTGAAAGCAATACTATCTATGAAAGCAAGGGAAACCTATCTTGAGTGATTGAAACTGTGAAGCATTCTTGAAAAAGCAAATTTAAGAATCTTGATCGAAAATCTTCAAAAGTCGCACGGTCAGGTTTAGAATTCCTTCATGAATCAAAACTATGATATGCTTATGAATGTTTCACAAAAGACTATGATACTTCTATGAATGTGAGAATAAATGAATCTAAACTGAAGAGAATGATTGATATATGTTTTATATTTAATTCAAACGCTTGAAAAACCTGCAAAACATAATAAAACAATGAGCAAATGCAATTTTTTTATTAAATAAAATAGAGCATGAGAAACAAAGTAAAGACAATGTAAAGTAAAAATATTATACTATTTCCTCATATGCCACACAAGGTTGTCTTGCTAGTGCATGAGATGAAAGAAAAATTTGGAAACCTTACGATTACCGATGTAACATTCTCAATGAAGCACCATGATAACAATAAACAATTGTGATATTTAAATTAAAAGAAATGCACACACAATAATACTGTTCTACATTAATAATATGATACAAAAGATGGTTCTCGCCTCTTGACGAGTCCTTTTTATAATGTATTTGATAATAACTAATTGAAAGAGAATCATTGCTATAAATATGAAGAGGTAACGATGACTAAGTGCCCTATTTTCTTTTGAATATCTAATTCCTACAATTCACTAATGAAACAATGAATCACATGAAGATTTCCAGGACACATTATCATTCACTTTACTGATCTTTAGCTTTGAAGATGATTATTCGCATCTGATTGAAGTCAATCTACCACAAAACAATAGTCTTGATACATTCTTCCTCTATTTTGTATGCCACACGATGGTTGACTAAGTGTTTGACCATGTTATTGTTGTCAACCGATGAGATTTTCCTTGTGCCAAATAGATGGAACACCATGCTAGAGCTATTTGACAGCTGCCTATGTCATTGATAAGGCCTGTTCACTTCAGAAACTATTTGAACCTCAAATGTATATACATAATGTCATCAGAGCTACAAAATATGTTATTTTCTGTAATATTTGCAAAGTTAACCCGATTTTATAAAGTAAAACATATAGAACTAGAAAGATATTGGAATTTTACCTCTTTGTGTCTTCTATAACTCAGATGGCTTATTAATCATGGAAATATAGTAGGATGATGCAAACATGAGTAGGTTATGAGGGTTTCTATGAAATATAGGTGGAAAACTAAAGTAATAGGCTGCGAAAAAGATACTATTACTTCAGCTCAACATTGCCCCACACTTAGGGTGTTGCATGTTCACATGCATGTTGGAAAAAAAAAAAAAAAAAATTGACAATATTGTAGCTTAAAGGATAGTTTTAGAGGCTTGGATCATAATAAATAAGTTACTTTTGTCTCCTTTCTTTTTCATGGAAATTGACCACTTGGGTTGCCTCATTAACATCTTTTCTTTTAGCCTCTTGATTTTCTATTGAAGTGCCTCATTGATCTTCTTGAGCTTTTAATTTTGATGATGCCAATAATATATTCACTTAAGCATCTTATGGTTCTATTCCTTGAGAATTTCATTTTCCTTTTTCAATTTTTTCTCTAGGACTTCTAATTCAACCATTTCCTCTTTTAATTCTCTGATAAAATCTTACTCCATAGAGAAGGGAACAACATCATTATGTGCAAGACTATGAATAGTATGAATTGGACTGTCACTATTGAAAATATGCTTAAAAATAGGAGAACGTTCACAAAGTATCAAAATAATCATATACTTGCTACTGGATTTTTATCAACCTCCAAGATTTTTCTTTCTAGTTAAGACAATGTTTCTAATTCCTTGAGGTTGCAATCTTCAAAGTTTTAGATGAAAAACCATTATTCCCTTTTGTCATGCTTTTCGTGATTCTCCTGCATTTATTTTTATTTTTTGGTTTCTTTATCTGCTGAGAACTCTTCCTTTTAACATTCGATCTCTTAGGTTCAAATTTCTCCTTTTCATTCTTCTTGATTACTTTTGTTACTTTTCCTTTTGATTTTGTTGTAATTCTCTCTTGACCTCGTTGACGGTGCTAGACCCACTAAGATTTCAAGGGGATTTTCCCGGTAAGAAGTCCCAACTAGACCTCAGATCATTTGGAGTAGGAGTCCCAGCAATGGGTGCTAATGTAGTGCCTTGACCGCGATAGCACGCAGAGGTAAGTATAATAAATTTGTTGGAAGCAAGTGTGTGACCTTGCAACAAGTCAAGTGAGATGCATGGGGGTTCTAACACACAAAGGGGAAAAGAAGGTGTGCCCCTTAAAATCCTGTAATAGTACGCATTATGAAAGGAACACACGAGTGGAATGACATCACAAGATGGAAGTGGAATAGTCCACAAACCAAAGTGACAGGTTAATCCAACAACACGTCTTCAACAAGATTCTTACAATTGCATACAAAACAGTTCATACACAAATGTATACATTAAATAACATACATTACAAAAGAAACTAGAATAGTCCAACTATAATAACAACATGTGCATGAAAACGTGTTGGCTTAGTTACATTATTAAGTGAAAGTTCCATCCATACATATACCATTGACAACTACTTGCCCTAATAGTGGAGCATTACAGTCAACACCATCTGCTCCTCCAAAGAGATGTACTCACTCAATGTTGTGGAGAAGCCAAGGCTCGTCACAATACTCTCCAAGCCTTATCTAAGCAATGCCTAGCCAAAAGCCCATGTTATGAGTTATGAGGTTCTATATATAACAAAGAGTGGGGCGACCCTTGACATTCCCCTTTGACTCTTTGACTACCGTCATGACTCTTCAACACCTTTACAAATAACTCTTTACATTTCATAGTGACTGTTCACATTCCACTAATGACACTTGGAATTTCACTTATCATATATTTACAAATAATCATACAATTTCCACATGTACCCATGTGGGACAAAATAGGCTTGAGTTAGCTTGACAAGACAAACACCATCACTTGGAAGCTTGGGTAAAGACCAACTCGGTAACATCCTAATGATCGTCTTCAGTGACGAATTGATACCAAGCTTGGTACTACGCTATTGTGTCCCCGTACTATTTGGTGATGTCTTTCTGGAAACAGACTCTTAGCTCCATGGATTTCGGGTATATGGTTATGGAATCTTTGTGCAACTCATCTTGAAGCATGCGCAACATTGTCCTAAGTGTGGCTCGACCACCGTTGTACTTCTGCCTGTTTTCTACGCTCAGCTGCAAGTCATCGCTGGTGGCCTCTCGCATCAACTGCTCCATGTACCTGTCAACCTCCAACAAGACTTGGTTCTTCTTCACGTCTTGAGTGAGGGATCTGATTGAAGGGATCCTATGTGTCATCACTATGACATCCAGACTCTTGAACAATCGTGCAGAGGAAGCCTCAATGTCGGTGATGAGAAGAGGGAGCTGATCATAGTTTCATATCAACATTCGAATCCATGCTTTGTCTAGCTCTACCCGTGACTTAGTTATCTTATGCAAGTAAAGCGGGGATCTCTTGTACCTCATTTTCCATTCCTGTACATGCGTAATAGCAGCATGGATGACTTTGAGAGTTTGGGAAATATTCATGCATTACTACTGAAAACCATATAGATGGACAACCGCCTTGTGCACAGTAACAAATCTGTCATACAGTTTCCGCATGGTGGTATCAAGAGTCGATACCTTAACAAGTATCACTTTTCTCATCTTTGACATAGCGGATCCTGTGGACTGTTTTGTCCTCTGCCCAGCCTCTTGCAAGTACTTTGTCATCCAATCATTATTTGCTAACAAGAACTTAAAAATTGAAATCATGGCTTCTGCATAAGCCTTAGAGGCACCAACCATGGTAGGTGGATGTCTTCTAACATATGACACAATCACCCTTTCCCTTATATGTGTAGGTGACATGTGATCATCTGGGAGATGCTTTATTTGCACTTGTACAATCATTTCCATTATTCATCAAATGACATATTGCACACGTCCATCATGGGATCATCATCAAGGAGAACAACCTCTCCTTGCTCGCTCGGGACTTGTTATGATTCTAGAGGTGGTGGAGAATGAGGGGCGACCTCAGATGTTCTCGGCATGAGGTCAATATATTGGTCCTGTGGCTCCTGTTCCAACTCCATGTCTGTTGCTTCCCCTGTTCACCCTCTTCTTCACCTGCTGGCTGCTCTGACTTGTCAACTTGTATAGGCATATTTTGCTTTGTCATTGTGCCTTTCCTTTCTTCCTTTTCCGTTTCGGCTTCTCTTCCCTTTCTCTCCTCCTTAGCTCCTACTCTTCTTTAAGTTTCTTCTATGTTTCCTGCAACTTCCTCTCTGCATCCTCCAACCTTTTCTTCTCTCTCTTCCTCCATTCTAATATCCTTACATGCTATTGCCTCTTTGACTCTATCTCCAAACCTACTCTCTCAATGAGAGGATCTTCTCTGAACTTGTATTTTTTCTTAGCCTATGGGTTCTTGACAATCTTCCTCTTGCCTTTGTCCTACGCTGATTTGCTGCTCACTATTATTATTGTTGTTGCTTCCTATGGTGTTGTTACTTGCAAAGCATCTTTCCATTCTATAGCCATGCTGACCGGTTCATTGAGCTTATAAGAGTTGTAATAATACCTCCAAGGATATTCCTCTTCCCAATGACATGCCTCATGGATCCATGGATAATACACTTTCTCACATTGGTTCTTGCATATGCAGTGGGGATCATACAAATTGAAATCCTTGGTGCCCAACTCGAACTTCTCTAATTCCTTGGCCTCGGCATTCGCATCCTTCAAGCTTCGGATCTTGTACAATCCAATCCGCAAAGGAAGAGCAGACCATGGTGCCTTCTTCCTCCTGTGTAATCCTGTTGATAACCTTGTGGAGATGTGATATGCAACATTTTGCATGAGCAAATTATCCGTGGAAAAACTTGGTAGCGCATGCAAAGGCTTCTCTCCACCAAACATCTTGATGAAGTTGCCACCGGGTGAGGCATACCAATCTGCAATGTTAAGCAATGCTTGCATTGATTCTTGGGACATGCAAGGCGGATCTTGCTCGAAGATAATATTGTAAAACAAGGTGATGAAATGGTTATATAGCCTCACCACGACTCCTCAATAGATGCACTCAGAAAGCAACTTGAAATACACGTTCACAACATTCTCTAATGGTGTCCATGCCCAACCCATGACAGGAAACTGATGTTGGGCACAAATTGCATCAAGTAAGTACACAGACATATAGAATCTCACTTCATCCTTAGGCAGATTACAGGCATTAGTCACATGCAATTTCAGCTAAAGATCCAACATATACAACCAGTTGAATGACATTCCTTCATTTTCCAACTGATCCAACATAACCACCCAATTTTGTGGAAAGGTCTCCGTGCTCTCTTGACTGTACAAGCAACATGAAAAGATGATCAAGAGTTGGTAGGCATTTCTAACTGAATTAGTCTTGTAGACCTGATTGGGTGTCGACCTGAACTTTGACGACTCTTTTACCCAATTCTTCATGATGTCTCTAGTGTTCACATTGTTGTTGGGGGTATAGAAAAGTGCATCTATGCGGTTCACCGACTATGGTATTTGATACATTTGATGGTATTTTTCCGTCCTGAAGGTGGCAAGATATGTTCCACTGGCATTGCTCAATGTCATCATCTCAAGATCGGTATGTGAGAAAATCCAGTGAATGATGTCCGTACATGGGAAGGTGGGGTAGCTGCATGTAACCTTATACAAGGCTGACTTGTGGATGTTGACATAGAACTGTCGATCTTTTTTATCTTCCTTGAAGATTCCTACAAATATATGCTTAATTTCATGCCATGTTATCTTCATGTCCTTCCTTATGAACAACTATGTGTCTACATAGATTGACAAGTTCATTGACACATGTTCAACTATATCTCCAGTGCTTCTCTCGACAGTATCCTTTGATCCAGCTCTCCTTGGAGCCATCTTACCTGTACTGCTGAAAAGATACTCAACAATTGATGTACTTGGAGACAGAGTGGACACTCATGGCATGAAAATGTTAGCTTGAAATCAAAAGCACTTCAAGGAAATATCATGCAACAAACTGGGAAACTGCTAGGCAAGATTGCACAATTCTGTGTTTCAGAGGTGAGGGACTGTCAGCTGGATCTGTGCATTGTGTAGTCCCAACTACCAGTGAGAGGTGATGATGACTAGAACTGTGCAATGCGTAGTCCAGTGTGGCTTATTGATCATTGGAACGACATAATGCATAGTTTAGTATGGATTTGATGTTGGCTGGGGCGGCGCAAGACTCAGGGACTAGCTCCTAGGACTGTGGAGTGTGTAGTTGGAACCAATCACTGGTAGCCTCTGCACAATTCCTGGAGCCAAGGAAGAGTCTTGAGATCTAGAAATGTGCAGTGCATGCCAGGAAGAGCTAGATCTGGGCTAAGGCAGCCCAAATCTGCATAAGGGAAACATGAAAACGAGAAGATCTGAATCTGTGAGTGATGGTTGGTGTAGATCTAAGTGAATGGTGATGCATGCAATTAAAACAAATATTGGAATCATTCAAACTAAAGAACAACAAAGCTTATGGAGAGAGTTGTTGCAACAACGACCATTAGTGCAAAAACTGGGTTATGCATGCGATGCTCAGGAAAGTCAATGAAAAACTTAAAAAACACTTCTACAAGATAAAACAAATCAAAATGCTAGTGACGTTCAATAAAATGGGTAAAACCACACTCTCAGAAGCCAAAGAATCAAAAGTGAAGAAAAGGTAGCAAAAGACAAGAAAAACAAGACTTACCTGGAAAACATGTGAAGATTGTGGTGAAGGTTCCTAGATTCCTCGGGAATGCCAGATCTCCAAGATCGAATGTGAAAATGAGCTCTGGTAGTGCCCATTAAACATATTTGATCGATTTAGGGTTTATGATGTGAAGGCCAAAAATCTAGGAAAAATCAACACATGATAATAGTTTCTAAAATTAACTCAAGTGTAACTCCTACTGCTAAAAATGGATCCCTATTTTGTAGGGATTTATTTATTTATTTATTATTTATTTAATTTATTTTTATTTATTTTTTTTATTTTTTTTTTTTTTCTTTTTTCAGGAAAGGTTTCCATGCATGCATGGAGAAATTGCACAGTTTCGGGGGGAACTGGGCAAATTACCGACACGTGCATCGGGCAAAAACTGAGGGAATGTTTCTGTGCAATTCCTGGGCTGAGTGGTTGTAGTTGCTTCTCATGCTCTACATAATTTCCCAGCTGAAGACAAGATGTCAACTGGGTCTGCACAATTATGGAGTCGAAGCTCACTGTTGGGTTGAAGTGCGAATTTCCTGAGAGCAAGGATGGTTGCCCTCTAGGACTGCGCAGATTGCCAAGGCAATGCTAGAAATGTATTACAACCAAGTGAAGAGGTCAACTTGTGGTTATAAAACACAACAAGTAAGCAAACACAAGTTTCAAGGTGAAAAATAAAACTCAATGAAAGCATAAGTACTTGGGTTAGTGCGAGATAAGTGGCTAGGAATTTAGTAGGGAGGCTCCAAAATGAATCGTAGGCAAAATTTTAGAGGGTAGTTGTAGCTGCTACAACATTGGCAACACACTGGTAGAAATCCAACTCTTTGTATGGACCTTGTCTTGTGTGAAGCAATTCTAACTCTTCCAGAAGTATTGTTTGATTCTTTGATCGTCATGGCTTCTTCACTAGCTTGAGTTAAAGATATAATTACTACCATTCTCTTGATCGGTTAACACACATACCAAGCCAAGTCAACTGAGTTGTTTCTATTGGGGATGAGGGGTATATTGATGCACAAGTAATATATAATGTCAGAGTTTTAAGTTTCATCTCTGATGTTGCTTCGCTGCCAGTAGGACTAGACAATACCCCGACGGAGTCACTTCAGGAACACAAGCATCACTCCACTACTAGCGAGCCTAGATAGTACCTGCCGGAGTTACTTGCTTCACCTCTCTGCACATGAAGCCTTTCTCTTCTTTTTCCTTTATTTTATTTTTTTCATTTTTCATTTACAAAGAAATGTGCATAGGCACTTATTTATTTCATGAGGCAAAAGAGGAATCTCGACTTATTGAGAGAAAAAGAGGTTGTTCCTTTAGAGAATGATGGTTATATCTACCTCTAACATACTTGTTAAGGTTTCCCCCCTCACCTCACTCTACTTGACTAAGTTGACAAGGGTTAACTTAATGTAGAAAACTGATTAGAGTAGGTGGTACTAGTTAAAAGTGCAAGTGTTGTGTCTTCACCAAGACTCACTCTGAAAGGAACACATTTTCCATCAGGGTATCATTGACTAAAAGCAACACAAGATCTTCATAAAAAGAGGTAATAAACATATAACCAAATGTTGATAGTTGTACAAACCCTCTCGTATTTCACCCTGTGTGTTTCAAGAAGCCAAACACGGTTTCATGGGAAACTAATCCTACGAGTGCATAAAAAAACAACAAGAAAAGGAAAGTAGTAACACAAAAGAAAAACCAATAAGCGAAAGAAAAACATGAAAGAAAGCACAAACAGGAAAGAAAACACTAGTCCTACTCCTAAGCTAAATAATGCATGAGCCTTCTCACGTGAAGTGATATTTCCAATGCAGCCATCGACGTATTGGTTGGCCCATGTACGTGAAGGCATGGTTAGCAAGAAAGATATTTAGGCAAACCAACAAGCAAGAAAGATACAACAATGAAAACCAACACGCTCGAAGTTTGAATGCATCCGTAGAAAAGAAAAGAGTAAAATAACATGACAGACACTCTGCAGACATATCATGGTGTTGTATCACATTGTGCTTAGATAATAAGCATGCACACTCTTTCAATCTTGACAAACGAGCAAACATGTAGAAAGAAGAAAAATTTCATTTCACAACATGACTTGCTATGTATGACTCCTCCAATTCATGAGTGATAGGATCATGATATTCTGGTGGAGGATGTGAAACCTGTAGATCAGATTGATTTTCAATGCGCACAAGAGAGTGATGAGGAGCCTGGGGTGATTCAACAAATTTCTGATTAGAAGTAAAACTATCATAAAGACTACAAGAACCTGACATAACCATCAACTCGGGTTGAAGTACCTTGACAACTTGAGAGGTTTCCACTTCATCAAAATATGTTTCATCAAAGACCGGTGGCTTAGAAAGATCAACAATAAGTGAATCAGCATCATGATCAAATAAATGAGTAAAAGATTCACGACAACCACGATTAGAAAATTTGAGATGTGCACTGACATCCTCATGATCTAAATAATCATGTAGAGAGGTTGATGAGAAACAAAATCTTTCACCCTTTCAATTTTCAGAAATGAAAGATGAAATATTCGATGGATTTAGAAAGAAATATTTGTCCTCTCCATAATCAAATGATAGACTGGCATCCTAGGTGTCCTGTGAATGATCGGAAGTAGACACATCCAGGTATGAATTTTCACAAGAAAAATCAGAAATGGTAGAATCACAAAATATGTTAGGATAAAGCGAATGAGGTGGAGGTCATCCTTCACCACAAGTTCTTCTTTAGATTCCCACACATACTCATAAAAAATGACAACATAGGTTGGTTTCTCAACACCAACTCCATCAACAACTTGATCCTCATGAACAATAGATGTGGAGTCCGAAACGGATGAACACGACATAGTAAAATCCGAAGGATCATAAGAACCAGAAGACAGGGGTTGAGAGAATGAGATTACATGACAACCATCAGGGTTGCAATCCAAATCTACGGAGATATCTAGAGCAGGTGGGGTGGGAGGAGGTGACAATTCAACATGTTGGTTCACAATGACTCCCCCCTCGGCTTGCGGATCTAGAGCTATTTGATGAGAAGAGGATGAATATTCACTCGTGACAACGTCCTTTTCCGTCTTAGATTTGGAAGCTCTAACACCGAGGTATGATGGAAGGGGTTCGAAGGATTCCAAATCATGAGGGTTTTTAGATACGTGAAGAAGATACTGAAATATTTCTTTGAGAAATTTCCAATCAACTTCATCTTCCAGGATTTGAAAATCAAGATTTCTAAAGGAATCCCAAAATTGTGCTAGAGATTCATCAGGTGCTTTCCGTAATTCCAGAATTATTTTATTAAGTGATTTATGGTCATAATGAAAGCAGGCATTAGCTAACTCTCTGATCATGTAATTAAAAGAGTGAATAAAGGTTGCGGGCAATGTGAGACACCATCACTGAATGTGCCATCCGAACGTGTGAGCGAATACCCCACAGGAAATGTCGTCTGAGGGGACTTCATTCCTCTCACAAAAGCCTAAAAATGCAACTCCGTGTCAAAACAAGGCTATTGCACCTTCACCATTGTATGTGAGTTGTGACAAGTCATCAATGACATCCTTAGACACTTCGAAATCATGTGCATGAGAAAAACATGTCAGAGTTGAGATTGTAATGTAAGTCATGAGTGATGTGCAAAGATACAAAGTAGACTTTGAGGGCTCATCTTGTCATCTGGCCCTCCTCCTAGCGCCAAAAATGTTGACGGTGCTGGACCTGCCAACATGTCAAGGGGATCTCCTTGGTAAGAAGTCCCAACTAGACCTCAGACCAATTGGAGTAGGAGTCCTAGAATTGGGTGGTAATGTAATGCCTTCATCGTGGTAGCACATAAAGGTAAGTATAATCACTTTTTTCAGAAGAAAGTGTGTGAACTTGTAGCGATTCAAGTGAGATGCATGGGGGTTCTAACACACAGAGGGGAAAATAAAGTGTGCCCCTTAGAAGCCTGTAATATTATGCAACATGAAAGGGACACACGAGCGGAATGACATCACAAGCTGGAAGCATAATAGTCTGCAAACCAAAGTGACGGGTTAATCAAACAACACGTCTTCAACAATATTCATACAATTTCATACACAAATGCATAAGTTAAACAACATACATTGCTAAAGCAACCATAATAGTCCAAATACAATAACAACATATGCATGAAAACGTGTTGGCTCAGTTATATTATTAAGTGAAAGTTCCATCCATACATACACCATTGACAACCACTAGCCCCAATAGTGGAACGTTATAGTCAACACTACCTGCTCCTCCAAAGAGATATACTCGCTCTACGCTATGGAGAAGCTAAGGCTCATCACAATACTATCCAAGCCTTCTCTAAGCAATGCCTAGCCAAAAGCTAGGCTCCCAAAAGCCCATACTATGATTTATGAGGTTCTATATATAACAAAGGGTGGGGTGACCCTTGACATTCCCCTTTGACTCTTTGACTACCATCATGACTCTTCAACTCCTTTACAAACAACTCTTTACATTACATAGTGGTTGTTCACATTCCACTAATGACACTTGGAATTTCACTTATAATATATTTAAAAATAATCATACAATTTCCACATATACCCATGTGGGACAAAATAGGCTCGAGTCAGCCTAATAAGACAAACACCATCACTTGGAAGCTTGGGGAAAGACCAACTCGGCAACATCCTCTTGATGGTCTTCTGTGATGAACTGATACCAAGCTTGGTACTGCGTTATTGTGTCCCTGTATTGTTTGGTGATGTCTTTCTGGAAACAGATTCTTACCTCCATGGCATTCGGGTATATGCTTCTGGAGCCTTTGTACAACTCATCTCTGAACTTGTAGCTTTGCTCAACCTATGGGTTCTCGAAAATATTCCTCTTTCCTTTGTCATGCGTTGGTTTCTGCTCACTGTTGTTGTTGTTGTTGCTTCCTGTGGTGCTGCTGCCTGCAGAGTAGCTTTCCATTCTATAGCGATGCTAACTGGTTCATTTAGCTTAGAGGAGTTGTAACTATACCTCCAAGGATATTCCTCTACCCAATTACATGCCCCGTGGATCCATGGATAATGCACCTTCGCACAATGGTTCTTGCATATGCAGTGGGGATCATACGAATTGATATCCTTTGCGCCAAACTCGAACTTCTATAAGTCCTTGGCCTCGACATCCACATCCTTCAAGCTCCTGATCTTGTACAATCCAATACACAAAGGAAGAGAAGACCATGGTTCCTTCTTCCTCCTGTGTAGTCCTGCTGATAACCTTGTGGAGATGTGATATGCAGCCTCTTGCATGACCAACTTATTCATGGAAAAACTTGGTAGCACATGTAGAGGCTTCTCTCCGCCAAACATCCTGATGAAGGTTCCACCGAGTGAGGCATACCAATCTGCAATGTTAAGCAATGTCTGCATTGCTTCTTGGGACATGCAAGGTGGATCCTAGTCGAAGATCATCTTTTAAATAGGGTGATGAAATGGCTAGATAGCCTCACCATGACTCCTTGGTAATTGCACTCAAAAAGCAACTTGCGATACACGTTCACAACATTCTTTGATGTTTTCCATGTCCAACCCATGCCACGAAACTGATGTTGGGCACATATTACATAAAGTAGGTACGCGGACATATAGAATCTTGCTTGCTCATCCTTAGGCAGATTCCAGGCATTATTCACATGCACTTCAGCTAAAGAACCAACATATCTGACTAGCTGAATGGCCTTCCTTCATTTTCCAACTGAACCAACATAACCACCCAATTCTACAAAAAGGTCTTCATGCTCTCTTGAGCATACAAGTGACATGAAAACATGACCAAGAGTTGCTAGGCCCTTCTGAGTGACTTATTCTTGTAGACCTGATTGGGTGTCGACCTGAACTTTGACGACTCTTTTACCCAACGCTTCATGATGTCTCTAGTGTTCACATTGTTGTTGGGGGTACAGAAAAGTGCATCCATGCAGTTCACAAGCTGTGGTAAGTGATACATCTGATGATATTTTTTTTGTCCTAAAGGTAGAAAGATCTGTTCCACTGACACTACTCAATGTCATTGTCTCGGGATCGATATGTGAGACAATCTAGTGAATGATATCCACACATGGGAAGGTGGGGTATGTGCATGCAACCTTATACAACCCTGACTTGTGGATGTTGACATTCACCTGTAAATCTTCTAGATATTCCTTGATGTTGCCTGCAAATATTTCCTTAATTTCCTGCCACGTTATCTTCATGTCCTTCTCTAAAACAACTGTGTCTACATATACTTGCAAGTTCATTGACACCTGTTCAACTACATCTCTAGTGTTTCTCTCGACAATATCCTTTGATCTAGCTCTCTTGGAAGCCATGTTTCCTGTATTGCTGAAAAGATGCTCAACAACTGATGTACTTGGAGACAGAGTAGACACTCATGGCATGCAAATGTTAGTTTGAAATCAAAATTACTTCAACAACATATCATGCAACAAAATGGGAAACTGATGGGCAAGATTGCACAATTTTTTGTTTAAGAGGTGAGGGACTGTCAGCTAGATCTGCACATTATGTAGTTCGAGTTTCCAGTGAGAGGTGATGATGACTGGAACTGTGCAATGCACAATACAGTGTGACTTACTGATGACTGGAACTGCACAATACGCAGTTCAGTCTGGCTTTGATCCTGGATAGGACTGCTCATTGCGCAATCCTAGTGGGCAAGACTTCAAGACTGGCTCTTGGAACTGCACTGTGCACAGTTGGAGCTAGTCACTAGCAACCTTTGCACAATTCCTGGAGCCAAGGCAAAGATTTGAGATCCATAAATGTGTAGTGCATGCTGGAAAGAGCTAGATTTGGGCCAAGGCAACCTAGATCTTCCCAAGGGAAACATGAAAATGAGCATATTTGAATGTGTGAGTGATGGTTGGTGCAGATATGAGTGAATGGTGATGCATGAAATCAAAATAAATGCAAGAATCAGTCAAACCGAAGAACAATGAAGCTTATGGAGAGAGTCGTCGCAACGACGACCATTAGTGCAAAAACTGGGTTATGCATGCGATGCTTAGGAAGGTAATGAAAAACTTAAAACAACACTTCTACAAGTGAAAACAAATCAAAATGCTAGTGGTTGTTCAATAAAATAGGTAAAATAACACTCTCACAAGCCAAGGAAACAAAAGTGACAGAAAAAGCAGCAAAATACAAGAAAAGAAATACTTACCCGGAAAATCTGTGAAGACCATGCTGAAGGTTCCTAGATGCCTTGGGAATGCAAGAGATCCAAGATCAAATGTGAAAATGAGCTCTGGTGGTGACCATCAAATAGATTTGATCGATTTAGGGTTTATGACGCGAAGGCCAAAATTATAGGAAAAAGCGACACATGGCGACAGTTTCTAAAATTAACTCAAGTGTAACTCCTACTGCTAAAAATGGATCCCTGTTTTTTAGGGATATTTTTTTACTTTTTTTCTTTTTTATTTTTAGGAAAGGCTAACATGCATGCATGGAGAAATTGCGTAGTTCCGAGGGGAACCAGGCAACTTACCGACACATGCATCGGGCAACAGTGGAGGGAATGTTTATGCACAATTCCTGGATTGAGTGGCCTTGGTTTCCTCTCATGCTCTGCACAATTTCCGAGCTGAAGACAATATGCCAGCTTGGTCTGCGCAATTTTGGAGCCGAAGCTCACTGTTGGGTTGAACTATGCATTTCCTGGGAGCAAGTCTGGTTTCCCTCTAGGACTGTGCAGATTTCCAAGGCAGTGTTAGAACCAAATTGTAACCAAGTTAGAAGGTTATCTTGTGGTTATACAACACAACAAGTAAGAAAAAATAAGTTGTAAAGAGAAAGATAAAACTCAATGAAATCACAAGTACCTAGGTTAGTGCGAGATAAGCTGCTAGGAATTCAGTAGGGAGGCTCCAAAACGAAGCGTAGGCAAAATTTTGGAGGGTGGTTGTAGCTACTACAAAAAACCTCTAGTTTCCCGTTCATTTTTCTTACTTTTATATTTCCTTTTTGGCAGTTCTCCTTTGTCATATGACGATGAATTTAGGGTTTCATTTGCTTCAAGTGCTTTTTCATTCCCCTATACCAGTGGATCCTCTGGCACTAAATTTTCCTCTGTCTTGGTGATTCCAATGTCTTATGTCTCTTGAACTAACAATTCTTCTCTTGTATTCTCTTCTTCAGTGTTATGGTTTGATGAAACCCTGCCACTTTACCCTTTTCTTTTTGGATCAATGTATTCTTCCTTTGATAACTCAATGAAATTAATTTTGATTAATAAATTTCTCCAATTATCATTCTTTGATTTCAGTTACACCTCGAACATGATTTTAATTATCTTGAAATGTTAGAGGGCCCTATCAATATTTATGGAATTCCTCTGGATGTTTAAGGCCATCTTTCTAAGAATATTGAGCAGAATATACGACAAATTTATCTTCTTCCCTTTCAGAAAATGCATTGAAATTTAAATGTGATATAACATAATGATGCCATACCTTCCTTTGCAGGTGATAAACTTTTGAAGAATGAACAAAAAAATCCTCCATTTCTTCCTAAATGATGATACAAGGATACCATGATTCCATTCTGTAATGTCCATGTCAGGATCCTTAAGTGGAGATCTCCATGATTCATCTTTGAGCTTCTTCCATTTGAACCAATTTTCACTAGTTCTTGGAAGTCTTGTTGCTTTGAAAAAAATGACTGTGATTTTTAATCTGATATCTCCTATCTCAGCTCCCACTCCAACAAATTCTCTTGAAAATGCCCTAGTAACCTCAACATCATGCTCCTAAATTTTTTCAAATAAATTCAACTATCCTACCTTTCTTAATTGTTTCCTATATCTGGGATAGACTGCCAAAATTTTTACTCCTTGAGGCTCATGGCAGATGACAATACCCATTGCGAACGTTGGGAGTTTTAGACCTCAGAACGTACCTCAAAATAACTGCTACAAGGAAGGTTATGGATGGTAGTGGGATATTAACAATGGATTTGGGAGGAATGTTCGAGAAGGTGGGCTAATGATAGGATTGTATGGCGGGGATGGATAAAAATAGGGCTATGCATGCAATAATTACATAAATGTTGACAAAATCTCATAGATTTTATAAGGGATTTCGATTGATACTTTCAAATTTATGTTTTGAGTGGGATATAAACATTAAGATTCGAGGAGTAGGGCAATAGGGGGTATGAATGTATTGTGCTATCATTAATTTGATATGAGGCATATTTAGAGTAGGCCTCTTTCTTGAGATTTATTAAAAATAATGTGTAAATCCATATATCCTAGACCCATAGTTTTGACTTTAATAAAAATTGACTAATATGCATATGTTACCTGTTAGGTTACCTCAAATCTGCTACTTTTATTGCTTGCTAGACTAAAGGCAGGGCTTTATCTGCTACTAATAGAATTGATTAGCTACTAAATGTTTTGTTGGCTACGAAATTTTATTAGTTTGAAAAATATACTTTAATTCTTCTTCAAATTAGTTTGTTTATGCTGCTAGAAATGATATTTATATTTAAAAGAGAAACAAAGTCATCAAACTAATCAATTTTGACTGAAAATCTTCATATTTACAAAGGAGAGACTTGAAATCCACGCTGCCAAGAATCTTGGTTTTCAACTAGGATTTCTTGGTTGGTGAAAGAGAATGGAATTGGCATTGGGTGGTGAAGGAGAATGGTCTCCTATTTCCACCAATTTCAATTCAAACAAAGTTACCAACTTAACATGATCTGTACCCAGTTCTCGTTTTTTTAGAGGTCACAAAAGTTCATTCGATTTTGAAAAGTGTTGATGCAACATCAACCTTTTTTTATGGAGCACGTTTTTCACGCTTTAAATTTTCTTATGTGTTAAATATGGACATTAATTTAAATGATAGTGATTTTCATGGCAATTTTGAAAAGTGGTGATGTAGCATCAACCCTTTTTTTTGTGGGGGGAGGGGGGGCTTATTTCTCACACTTTAAATTTTATTATGTATTAAGTATGAATATTTTTTTTAAATGTTGGTAATTTTCATGCTGATTTTGAAAAGTGTTGGTGCAACATCAACCTTTTTTTTAGGGGGAGGGGGGGAGACATATTTTGGACACTTCAAATTTTCCTATGCCTTATGAATGCACATTTTTTTAAAATGTTGGTTATTTAACCATTTTTCAACTTGTCTTTTCTTCCTTGGATGTTTGTTTTTAATTTTTTTTTTCAACTTTGTGTTTTTTAATTTTTTTTTTTGTAGGCTGGGGTGGGACTCTTCGATTTACATGTCCATTAAGTACCCCTCAACGGGGGAAGGGTAGCCCAAGACTTGAACCCAAGACTTCCGGTTCAGTGAGACTTCATTTCCACGGCCATTGCCGCTTGAGCTACCCCATGTGGACTGTGTTTTTTAATTTTTTTTGTAATGAAATTTTCAATTTTTTGCAAGTAAAAAACTAATATAAATATAGTATAATATATATATAATATATTATATGATATATATAATATTATATATATAATATAATATATATTTAATAAGAACACTTTAAATAGACACCAAAAATATCACTAAAAAAGGTGCTGATAGCTTTTAACCAATTGACAAAAAATACATATTTGCAGTATAGATATAATTAAAAATACATTCCGGACTTTTTCCCTAAAAAACGATCTGTATAATAAGTGAATTTTTATGGAAAAAATTGAATAGAAAAAGTTGAAAAAATAACAAAATTTAGGAAATTTTTATGAATTCTATGTTCAAATATAATAATATATGAAGTTTTTTATTCAAAAAGAATGATTTGCATAAAATTTTAATTGAAAATATGAAAAAAGAAAAAGAAAGTTTAAAAATATTATCTCAATCTTTTGGATATGAACTATGTAGAAATAAATAGGTCAAAAGAAAAAATATAAATAATTATTTTAAAAGAATTAAAACATTAAAAAAAATAATATAAAGCAAAAATTATAAGGAAAAATTCAAAAAGATTAAAAAAAAACACAAAAAAATTAATAAAAATAAACAAAAAATTAATGTGATGAAATGAAATTATTTTAACGTCCACGGGGCTAAAAATAGTCTTTGGGACAAATTGCCTCTCCATCTTTTTCTTGTATTCAACATTTTTCATGTGAAGTTTCACAATCAACGCTCCCAACTTCTCGACTAACCCCTGGCTGAATAGATTATCCCAAGATCTAGCTTCCAGAATATCTGCATAACTTTCTCTAATGTCTTTGAAGGCCTCACATTCTAAAATGAAATGCTTTTTTGTTTCCAATTTTCCAGAAGAGCAAGAAGTACACACTCTTTCCTCCCACACTTCTTTTGAGCTTTTCCAAAGTCCTGTTTCACAACGAAGTTGATGAGAATTAGTCCTTAATTGAGAAATAAGAATTTTGGATCTCCAAAAAATATTTGCGCTTATATATACTTTTTGTTGATGATTATGAGTGGGATTAAACTCTTCAATATAGTACTTCTTTCTCTCTAGCTCCTTCTCTTCTCCCAAGTACATTTGTGGAACTTATCCATAACAATTTTTTTTATTATCTATTTATTGATTATTACAATCAATTTTTTTTCAACATTTGAACAATTAAAATTTTATAAACTAATTAAATCAATATTTATTAAAATAAAATGAGATTTATTAAAAAAAAACATAGTGTTTTTCAGGGAAAAAAATAAAAAATATAACAAAATTTAAAAATGTTATCCTAAAAGACTTAAATGAAACAGATTAATAAAATAAATAAGAAAAAAAAACCTTTTATTTGAAAATAAAATAAATAATACAAATATTAAAAACAAATGTTATAACCAATATAAAAAAAAGGAATTGAAATATAAATTAAAAAAAAAAAAAAATAATAAAATAAAAATAAAATAAAATAAAAAAAAAATAATAAATAAATAAATAATTTAATAATGTTTTTTATTTAAATATCTTTTTTTTAATGTTGTTTTCATTTTTTCCTTTTTCATATTTAAACGTCTTATATTCATATATTTTATGATTTAATCAATTGTTTATTATTTTTAATATATTATAATATATATATATATATATATATATTATATATATATATTTAATTTTAAATTTAATTTGTATTTCTGTATTTTTCTTAATTTTTTATGTTGAATTTTCTAATTTCAATGGATTATTTTTATTATTTTGATTTTTTTTGTTTAATATATATATATAATATAGATATATATACTATATTCCTTTTTGTTGGGTCATTTTTTTAATGTTTTAATTTAATTTTATCTTTTTGTTTTGTTTTGTTCTGTCTCTTTTTCCTAGAGTTAAGGCTTTTGTGAGTAGAGCAATTTTGGTTTCACATTTCCGAAATCATCATAGTAAAATTTTTAAGTTGTCGTTTTGAGCCAACAAATGTGGTTTGTTTTTATTTGGTTATTTATTTATTTATTTTTACTTTTTTTTTTGGTTGTAGGGTTTGTGTCAATGCTCGACTAGCAATCCGACCCCATTATGTGTCAATTTTATAGTTAATTTTTAAGTTTTCATTACAATGGATGAAATCTACTTCCACCATGTGTCAATTTGATGGTTGATTTTTAAATTTCATTACGATGGGTAAAACCTGCCCCTATTGTGTTAATGCCATGGTTGATTTTTAAGTTTTTGTTGTATGTGTTAATGTCATGGTTGATTTTTAAGTTTTTGTTGTAATGTGTCATTTTGCCTTAACCTAAGTTTTTTTTTTTTTTTAACAGTAATGACTCAATGACTAAGCAAGAGCTAAGACGTCCATATTGATCACATACGGAGTGAATGACTCAATGACTAAGCAAGAGCTAAGACGTCCATATTGATCACATATGGAGTGAAAACTCCCCATATTGATCACATACGGAGTGAATGACTCAATGACTAAGCAAGAGCTAAGACGTCCATATTGATCACATATGGAGTGAAAACTCCCCATATTGATCACATACGGAGTGAATGACTCAATGACTAAGCAAGAGCTAAGACGTCCATATTGATCACATATGGAGTGAAAACTCCTTGGGGCTGCCTACTGCTAAGCATGTCATTTTGAGGAATCGAACACAGGTGGTGAGGGAGTTAACAATGTACCTCAACCACTTGGTCTACCCTTACTTGACATACCTTAAACTATGATTTTAAAATAGCTATATTTTTAACATTTGGTATCATGAATCTTTGATTTAGGTATTTATTTTTAAGGTTTTTTTTAGTTATGATGTTTGGTCTTAAAATATGTTGAAATTTAATGTATTTTATAGTCATAATTTATGGATTTAATTCCATGGCTAAACAATGTCGAAATTTTAAGGTTTTTCAGAGTCATCCTATATTATCTTTAACACCATGGTTGAAAATGTCAAAATTTTAAAGTTTTCAAAGTCATGATATTTATCTTTATCACCATGGTTGAACACTGTTGAAAGTTTTAGGTTTTTTAAAGTTATGATATTTTATCTTTAACATTATTTTCAAAAAATATCGTAATTTTAAGGTTTTATTGAGTCATGATATTTGATTTTTAATGACTTTTTTTTTTTGGGTAAAGACTAAATCTATTAAAAAGTAAAAAATATTTACAGAGAGGACTAGGCCTCAAAGAAGGTACAGGAAGTTTTCGTCTTTACAGGCAAATAATCCCAAAATTGGGATCAATCTGATACAAAAACTCTGAAACAAAAAACCTTTTGTAATCCAGTACCAAACTGATTGAGCTGCCCAGCTGTAACTGAGCATGAGTACATACACACAAAATTGACAATGTAACCTGGTTGTAAGCTTGAGACAGAGAGATGTAGATGAAGAAATAAAGACAAAAGCCATATTGGCAGTACAAAAAGAAATTGAGAACAGAGAGAACCAAAGTAGCACCCAAGACCCAGAAATCTTCAGACATTGGAGTCAATTTCTGGATCCTCCTCTACAATTGGGCAAGGATTGCACATCCACACGTCGTCCACGTTTGCCCTGTGAGTAGAAGTGTTTCCAACTGGAGGAATTTCCAAGTGTTGCGAGCTGTCCGAGCCATCCGACTGTTGATCAGGAGTAGGGGCGTTCTGTTCAGGAGCAGGGGTGTTCTGCTGAGAACCAACAGCAGGCATGGGGACATTGTCCTCAAAGCCTTCTGCCTACGTATTGTCGTCATGGAAATCGAAACCCACATCAATCCGCTGTTGCGCGCTTCCACCTGGAGAATCAGTGGAAGGGGTGTTCTGAAAGGAGCTATAAGGGATAGGTCTGCTGGTTGCAGAGGCTGGAGAAGCCGAAGCCAGAGGAATGATAGGCGGAGGAGCATGAGAAAATGACTGTGATGCTAGCAGAAAGAACATGCTAGTTCAATCGACTATGGAACGTGAAGTGGGTGGTCTGAAAGGAGCTATAAGGGATAGGTCTGCTGGTTGCAGAGGCTGGAGAAGCCGAAGCCAGAGGAATGATAGGCGGAGGAGCAGGCTGAGAGCGCCCACGCCCTCCACGACTACCACCTCGGCGGCAGCTACCACAACGGTGAACCATTGACACATGGACCGGATAGTCTGAGGGAGCAGAAGAACCAGGAATGTAGCACCTGCCTGCAATGGAGCTCAGGTAAGGTTCCCTACAATGGCCGAGAGACCAGACCTGCAACTTTACTATCGAACCAGAACAGGGCTGAGAGACTGGTGCTGCGAGCATGGGAGGAGGCCATGGATATAAATCAACCGGAGGAGTCGAATCCGCCATCAAAGCCGAACCAGGAGAGATTTCTCGAGCTCTCTGCGTGATTAAATTCGCATGAGGAGTGATCCTTCTTCAGATAATATCTATCTCATCCATCTGCTTAATGGCCTGGGGAGGTGCGCACTGCTGCCACCTGCTGTACCAGCTGCCTGTAGCAGTATTAACTTGCATTAATAACCGTCGAAACACCTGCATCCGGGTGTATTTTTAATGACATTGCTAAAAAATGGTCGGAATTTTAACCAAAAAAGCATTAATACAACATCAACACTTTTTGATTTCAGGGTGCTTTTAATGTTTATTGCACAAACAAATTAATTCTTAATGCCATTGTTAAAACAATGGAATTTTAACCCGAAAGAGAAGAAAAAGTATTGATGCAACATTTAATTAAATCAACACTTTTCATTTCAATGTGTTTTTTTTCATGTTTTTTTTGCAAAAAATTTGATTTTTGGTTGAATTGAGGCTTCTGTGATCCATAATCATTTATAAGAAATATTTCGGCGTAAATCACATGCAGAAAATATCTATCGACGCGTTTCGAACCAACTAGTGTGGTTCATCGTCAGGACAAGTTGAAGAAACAGATCCATACCAATAATGGTTTTTATTACCATTATTGAAATAATGCTAAAAATTAAACCCCCACCCCAACAAAAACAAAAAACAAAAATGCATTTCCAACCTCAACACTTTTCAAATTTGGGTTGTTTTTCATGTTTTTTGCACAAAAATGTGGGTTTTTTGGCTAGAGTTCTTGTTTTGAGGTTACAATTCTTAGTAACTTTGTTCTCAGTGTTTTTCTGCAAATTTCGAAGAAATTATTCTCTCGTTAATGGCTTTTGCTAGAGTTTTAATATATCCCCATTAACAAGAAAAACGATTCCTTTCTTATCAATATTCTTGATTCTTACTGCTCCATTGTAAAAAACAACTTCTATCTCATAAGGGCCTAACCAATGTGTTTGGAATTTCCCTTGAATATCTATAAATCTTGAATCAAAGAGAAGGGCCCAATCATCTAGTTTGAACTTTCTAACATTAATAAACTTGTCATGCCATCTTGTCCTTTGTTGCTTGACTATGCTTGTCCTTTGAATGATATCCTTTCCGGTTTCATATATCTCATTGAGTTGTGCCAATCTTTGGTTTTGGGATTTAGAGAGATCTAGCCCAAATTTTTTTGTTGTCATGTATGTCTCCACTTGGAACTCAATAGGAAGTAGAACTTGTTTTCCATAGACAATTACATAAGCAGTATGTTCGATGGTATTTATTCATGTTGTCCGATATGCCTAGAGTGCTTCTGGAAGTCTTTCTGCCCAATTTTTTTATGTAGATGCACGGTCTTGGTTATTATGGCTTCAAGAATTTTATTTGTAGATTCCACTTGTCCATTGGCTTGTGAATGATATGGCATAGATTTGCAATATTTGATTTCATATTGCTCCATGATCTTCTAAACAAGCTTGTATGTGAATTTCACACCCCGATTTTTTCTAATTTCTCTTGGGACACCATAATAAGTAAAACCATCCTCAAAAAATAAATGTAACAACAACATTTTTGGTAGCAAAATTTGATGGCATACCATATACCCATTTAGTAACCTAATTAGTGCAAACAAGAATGTACCTATTTTTCTTGGATGGAGGATTAATTAAACCAACAAAATCTAGAGCCCATTTCTCAAAAGGATCTATTAGTACTTGTGGTTGTAGAGGCATTTCATCGGATTGGACATGTTTCCCCATCATTTGACAACTGGCACATCTCTTGACATAAGGCTCACTGGATTTGAGAGTTCATTTTCTTTCTTTTGTTGATAGTTGAGGACAAATTTTTCCCATAGCCAAATAATTAGTGATATCTGCAAACCAAAGAGGTTTAGTATATATTGAAAAAAATGTTCATCAAGAAAATTATTTTTACATAGATTATAATATTATCATTTTGCATCCTAGAAAGAAACTCAAAAATCATGTTTTGCTTTCTTGGCCTATCCAAGTTGGTAATATTGAATTCCTGTAGTAATAAAATCCATCGAGTGATTCTACAATTAGATATTAGTTTATTCATAAGATATATAATAACATAATGATCAATGTGAATACAAGTCTCATATCTAGTAATATAGTGTCTAAACTTCTTGATAACATGAATAAATGTTAAGAACTCCTTTTCGGTGATTGTGTAATAAACTTTGTAGGATTTAAATTTTCTATTGTATAATAAATTACATAAGGATTTAGATCTTTATGTCCAAATACAACCCCTAAATTTGTGTCTAAAGCATCAATAGAAATATGAAACGAGAGAGACCAATGTGGCCCTATTAGAATAGGTGCTTCAAATATTTTCTATTTCAATGAATCAAAAGCTAACTAACGTGCATAATCCCAATGAAATTCACAATCTTTGGTGAGTAACTTAGAAAGTGGTGAAGCAATTTTTGTGAAGTTTTATATAAACCTTTTATAATAACATGTAAATTGAAGAAAATTTCTTACGTCATATGATATTTAAGTACCAAAATTTTGGAAATGACTTAAACCTTAGATGAATCCACCTTAATCCTATAACCTCAGACATGATGCCCCAAAACAATTCCTTCATTAAAAATTATGAAGCATTTTTCATTGCTCGATGAATGATTAGTTTCTTGACATCTAACAAGGATTTTTTTTCTAATCTTTCTATAGCTTCTTCAAAAGTATTTCCATAAACAATGAAATCATCTATATATACTTCTACAAAATGATGGATCAAGTTATAAAAATTACCCATTACTTGACTTTGAAATGTAGCAGGTGCATTACATAATCCAAAAGGAAGTACTCTAAAAGCATATGTACCCCAAGGAGATGTGAATGTTGTCTTATCTTGGTCATCTAGTGACATATGGATTTGATTATAACCACTAAAGCCATCAAGAAAAGAAATATTTTTTCCTAACTAGTGCTTCTAAAACTTGATCAATGAAGAGTAATGGAAAATGATCTTTCAAAGTTTCTTTATTCAATTCCCTATAATCTATACAAATGCTCCACTTTCCATTTTTCTTTGGCGTAATAACTAATGGTGAAACCCGCTGGCTATCTAAAATTGGATAGATAAAATTTACATTGAACAATTTTTTTATTATGTTTTCTTTAACAATGTCCCTCAAATTATGGTTCATCCTTATTTGAGGTTGCCTTACAAGTTTGACATTCTCTCTTATCTATATATATATATAATATATAAATATCTAAATAGGATAAAGAATTTACATTGAACAATTTTTTTATTAATGTTTTCTTTAAACAATGTCCCTTCAAATTATGGTTCATCCTTATTTAGGTTGCCTTACAAGTTTGACATTCTCTCTTATATATATATATAATATATATATATAGATAAGAGAGAATGTCAAACTTGTAAGGCAACTCAAATAAGGATGAACCATAATTTGAGGGACATTGTTAAAGAAAACATAATAAAAAAAATTGTTCAATGGTAAATTTTTATTTATCCAATTTTAGATAGCCAAACGGGTTTTCCCCATTAGTTATTACGCCTATATATATATATATATATATATATATATATTATATATATATATATATTATATATATATATATATATATATATATATATATATATATATGCATGCAAGTGTTTGGATTGATTCCTTTCATCTCTATGTATTCCCATGCAAATGTAAAGGAATATTTTTGTAACATCTTAATCAATTGTTCTTTTTGAAACTTTTCCAGGTTGTTATTGACATTTTATGTTTTTCTTGGACTAATTTATACCAGAGTATTGCCACATTTCTCCATTGAATTTAATGATAACTTAGATTGTTGTGATGAAAAAGATTCAATACTACATTTTTCTTGAAAATTTTGTTCTAACATATGCACATAATAATTTTGTTTAAAATATTGAGAAAAAACACAATTATTCATAAGATCCATTAATTGATTTTCTTGATCATTTTGTTTAATTGTCATTAGTTGTGAGATAGTAAAAAATGGTTGAATGTCTTCGTATTCTTCTTCTTATTCTTCATCAATCCATTCTTCATTCCTAATTTAGTTATTGCTCTTGTTGGAGGATATATTGTAAGATTTTTCTTTGAATTGCCATTAGAAATGATCATCTCACCAAATCTACAATTAATAAATGTATCAACCATGGCTAGCCAAGGCCTACCTAGTATCAATGGATGACCTCCTAGATTGGTTTTTGGTATTAATATCAAGGAATCAATTGAATATTCCTATGAATCTAGGGATACAGGTACATCTTCTAATATACCCTCTAGTTAGATAGTAGACCTGTTGGCTAACTATAATATAGTAGGAGTATACTGAAGATTAGTCAATTGTAATTCATCCATAGTTATTTTTGTCATAACATTTATTGCTGCACTAATTGATTAATGTGTTTGGGATTTCAACATTATTGATGTGGGTTTTTACGATGGGACTTCATGGATCTAAATATTTTTCAATTGTATTTCTTCCCATCATAAGTTTTACATTTTTTCTAATGAGTTGAACTTTTTGTATTTGATTCCTTTTTCTACCAGGTTTTATAATGCACAATTCTATTCCTTTTGCAAGAATTGGAATATCCTTTATTGCTTGTAGTAAAGGAATTTTAATGCAAACATTCTTTAACTCATATAGCATTCCATAATTTGGAAAGATTAAATGTTTCTATACATGTTTATCTATTTGTAATCTCTCCGGGAAAGGAGGGTTTTGTAAGGATATAGAGGGATGTTTTACTAAAGTATTTGAAGGATTTAGTCTTATTTCATTGTCACTTATCTTGTCAAGAATTTCTTCCTTTTGAGAGGTCTCCTCCTTTTCAAAAGTTTCATCCTCTTTATGTTCTTTAATGACAACAGGGGGATTATTATTTTGTAAAACTCTCCTTGATCTAAGATGAATATCATTTAAATATAAGGGAACTATCATGTAAGGCTGAAAATTTTGTACTTCAAAATTGTTTTGTTTTTTTTTTCCCCGTGGAAAAAGTTGTAATTTTATTCATAAGGCAACATTACATTTTGTAGATGCTGAAGAGCATATGTAGATGTTCTGTTCTGGTTTTCACCAAAACCAAAATATGAAAAGAAAAAATAAATAAAGTTGGAGTAGCTATTGTTTTCTCCCTTTCTTCTTCTCCACCTTACGCCATCCGCCCGTGTTGGGGGTAGCAGTTACAATGGATAACTGATATTTTGTTATAGTTGTGGGAGAGTCTTTGTCCGACTCCGATCCTTCTGATCCATGAGTTCTCTTGTTGTCAGTTATTTCCTTTCCTGTTAGCTGGAGACCTTGTTGCTGCATGGGGTTGCTGGGGGCTTCCTATTCTTTTTGTGTGTTGTCCTGTACTATTTGTTCATCTTATTCTACATTGTGTTCTACATTCTCTACTGTGTCTACTTCCATCACTAAAGGCTCTGTATGTTGCCATCATTTCGGCTTCCTCTGTTGCTGCTTGTTCCTATTGGGGATGCTTCTTGCGTGTGGGCATGCACTAAGCAGGTGACCTATTTGTAGACATCCACGGCATCAGAACGCTGTGTTTTCATAATCCAAGGGTTGTGTCCACTGTGTATTGTTGAAATTTAGGATTATACTTTCTGGTAGTCCTTGGCTGAGATCTACTTCAATGCAGATTCTGGCGAAAGTAAATATTCCCTTTATGCGTCTCTCTGAATCAGTCTTTATGAATTTACCCAAGGTGTTTCCAATAGTGATTAAAGCCTTCTGATGCCAGAAATGTAGAGGGAGGTTATGCAACCTAACCCAAATTGGCATCTTTGATACCACCATTGTGTTGGTGTCGAATTCTGGAAACCATGGGGTGATGAACAGTCTAGCACTGCCCTAGAACCATGGCCCCTGGTTAAGGATAATGTCCTTTTCCTCTTCTATTTGAAATATTACTATAAAGAACCCCTTGGGGCATAAGTAGATTTCGCAGTTTGGTTTCCAGATAGTATGTATCCATTGATGCAATACATCAGATTTGGGCCAAAAACCATTAAATATGCAAATAACAGCATAGGTGTGTAGATTTGAGTATATAGTATTTACCTTTGGTATATCAATGGTGAGAGATGGGCTCTCAAGTTTTTGTTCTACAATGTAGGGCCCCGGGTGTTCAGAGGCAGTTGTGGGATTGGTCTGCATTTTCCCTTTGCCCTTGACTGTGTCCCTGAAAGACCCTGTGTTCTTTGAGCTAGTTCCATAGCATCCGCCCCGCAAACGGAGATTGATGGAAATGGTCGAATCTGATATTATGTTGTAGTCCTGGAGGGTTTGATTGCCCTGTAAAGTGTGTCCCATATAGATTAGATTTTGTGCATGAGCTGGTATGTCGAGGAGGCTTTGTATTTTAAATTTCAAATCCTAGATCCTGCATCCCTGCCATAGGCTTAGGCAGTGGTGCCTGTAGTCTGGTGTTTTGATAAAGATCTGTGTAAGGTCTGTAATTATAAGATCTGTCTCCATCTGTGGCTGACCTCTATCTGTTGCCTAGGATGACCTACTGCGATAGGCCAGGATGTTATTTCGGACAAACCCTAGCTCATCCCTGTACCGACAACAATTCTCAGTCTAGGGTTCCAGATCTGTTGGATCTTGGCGTATCTGTCTGTTGTAAGCCGGATCGGTTAGATCAATGGCAGATCTGGGGTATTTGTACCATTCCACAAGGGAAGTGAGCAGCCCAGCTCCTTGCAGCGATCTTCCAGGGCCTATAGTAGCAGATCCGGTGTATAGACCTGCGTTTCCATAGAAAATTTTAGGGGCGAATGTTCGCCCTTGGCGAAATTAAGGGGTTTTAAATTTTTAGTGGGCGAATATTTTGTATCATAGTACATTTTTACAAATCACCTCAAATAGCCCACCTTATTTTAAGGGAGAGGGTAAAAAAGGTAAATTTAGCCCTTGAAATTAGGAGTTACAACCTTCCATTCGCCCATTTTCAAGAATACGTTTTATTTAAGTGAATCCTATGGGCCAAAGGCCCAAATACAATATTTATAAAAGAGGTATGGTAAATTAATAAAAATATAAATAAATGAGAGGTATGGTAAATAAATAAAACATTTTTTAAATTTACTCCGTAAGTCACCTTATATACATGCAAGGGTGTAAACAAATAAAAATATAGGTAAAGTGGAGGTATGGTAAATAAATAAAACTTCTTTTTATACTTACTCAAAAGGTATGGTAAAAAAATAAAAGTGTAAATAAAATAGACATATGGTAAATAAATAAAACCTCTTTTTATATTTAGTCCATAACCGTCGTTCTATTTATGAAGGCTAAAGAAAGAGGTTTTATTTAAGTGAATCCTATGGGCCAAATACCATATTTGTAAAAGAGGTATGGTAAATTAATAAAAATATAAATAAACGAGAGGTATGGTAAACAAATAAACATTTTTTTTTATATTTACTCCATAAGTCACCTTATATTTACAAACACTAAAAAAATGTGTTATATTTAGGTGAAACCTATGGGCAAAATACTATGGGCCAAATACCGTGGGCTAGATTATTATTAATACCATGCAAAAAACATTATTAACCCTAATATTAGTTTAATACAAATAAAAATGGCACATGGTATTCACCCATGGTATTCATGTGGAATGTTGCCTATTTAAATGGGGGAATTAAACCAACATAGTTTCATCTTTACTTTGGATCTACTAAGCCCCGAGAGGTATCAAATATTGTGATATGCAAACTAGCATAGAGTGAAAAAATATTTGA
>APFE030792537.1:146140-159994 GCA_000404065.3 Pinus taeda
TATTATATTATTGATAAAATCACCTTCCATTTTTCCTATATACCATGGAGATTCACCCATTTATTATACTTATAAATTAAGGGGGGGTTCTTAAAATTTTCCTTGTGCGTTTCCAACGCTATCAACATTGATAACCCCATTCCTTTTCTCCCATGGTTTATTGCTCAGAGAAGCCAGTGCAGTCTTTGCAGATGTGGGCATATGGGGGTTCGTGGTGCTGTCCTATGCAGCATGCGCTGCTTCCTCTCGGCTTGGGTTCCCGGAGATCTTGAGCGCACCGAAATCTGCTGGCCTGAATCGAATCTGCATGGGATAATAGCTGGGGAAATGCGTGCCTAAACCCGCCATTCCATTCGAGGGACAACCTAGGGCTTCATGGCTGATCTTCAATGACAAAGTATCCATCTTCGCCGGTCCTCGTATTCATGCCTTTCAGCTTCTCTAAGGAGAAATATCAGATTGGTAGTTCACAATTGTTAATGGGTTGCTAAGTTATTTTATTATTAGGGTTTGGAAGCAGTTATGCAGGTAGTTAATTGGGTCTTTGTGGTAATTGATTAGGTGGTAATGGGAGAGGTTTATTTGTATTCCGCTTAGGGTGAAATTTAGGTTGTGGAGGTTTTGGTGGTGGGGAATAATATTGATATTGGTATTGAGGATACCCAGGGACAGATTGAGGATATTATGGATTTCTACCATAATATCCTTCATAACCTTGTGACCAAGATGAATTTTGAGATTGTGGTGGCCAAGGTTGCCAATCTAAGCATGTGTTCCAATTATTTTGAGATTTTTGTGCATAAGAATAAAATTATGAATTGGGATCTTGCATCATACCTAGTTGACGAGGTTGCCAAGGTATTTTAGGAGCAACAAACAAAGTTGTTCTAGTGTTTGAATTGATCCATTATATTCTTGGTAAACAACCTTCAACCCAATTAGTGATGGGAAATCTTTGTAGCATGTGATTCTACATGTATGACACAAATTTCAATATTATCAAGTGGACATTCTCTTAATGCATGTTTCTATCTACATTTAGGGCATAATATAGAAAAATAAATTTCTCATTTTTTTACTTGTTTTTCATTCTTAACATATCAATATATTCACTAATATTACCAAGAACATATGTTTTAAAATTATCAATCAGATATCCAATTTTAGCTTGACTTACCAATCCTAATGCTGATTTAATTACTCTTGCAATGGTTGGATCTCTAGGACTTATGCCATACTTTGTTTTCCCTCTTTATATGTGCTTTCACAAATCACAAATTTCTTCAAATGATAGTTAAAACACATCTCCTTTATCCTTTAGGTTAAGGAGATCAATCAACTCATCTCTTATTGTTCTAAGTAAGATGGTTTTTAGTAGATCAAATCCTAGATTATATAATTTTTCCCTCTTATGTAAATATGTTTACAAGGTCCTCTAGACTCTTATCTTCTTTTTGAGTCATTTTAAATATTTCGTCTTCAAGATCATGATGTATACAATAATATTTATATTTTTCTAAAAATAACCTTCGCATATCATCCTAGGATCTTATAGAATTAGTACCTAGACCCATAAACCATTTAAGAGCTCCATCTTTCAATGTGGCTGGAAACAATTTCAGCTTTTGAGCATTGAGTAAATAATCATAAGATCTACATAATACTTCAAATTCAAAGAAGAAAAGTTTGTGGGTCTTTTTTTCTCATAACATGGAAGTTAGGAAGTATGAATGGAGAGATGTTTTTCATATTAGCATTCTTGTGAGTATCTTGAATGGGAAATTCATAAGGATCTTCTTCCTTGTCACCATTTCCATCATCACCTCTTCCTCACCTCCTCTACCACCTCTTCCACCACCAGGAGGTCTTCTTCCTCCTCTACCACCTCTTCCACCACCAAGAGGTCTTCTTCCTCCTCTACCACCTCTTCCACCACCAAGAGGTCTTCTTCCTCCTCTACCACCTCCAATTAGTGGTCTTTCTCCTCCCCCTCATCCTCCTCATGTTATTATTTCATTTCCATTGGGAGGAGGAAATACTTCTCCTTCACCTTCTACCATTGATCCTTAAGAGCTAAGGTAATAAGGTGCTTCAACTGGATTTCCCTCTTCTAGTTCTTCTTTTAATGGTCTTTCAGAGAAAGTTCCTTCTTCTTCCTTGACAGGTACTTCTAGTTCTTGTCCAACAAGTTATTCTTTTGTTGAAGAAATAAATATGACTACCTTGGTTGAAGATGTAGGTTCATATACTACTACCTCTGTGGAAGATGTTGATTCTTCTCTAGTTGAAATTTCATATCTTTGTACCTCAAGGATTCTTCTTCTAACTGCAAAACTTGGAATTCATGATATGGATGGTGACGTGGCTCTTACTGCACCACGTGGTCTAGTGGGGGTGGTTGGTGATGATGGAATTAAAGTCCGTTCTCTAACAAATCTACCTCTTGAGTCTCTTTCCCTCTACATGCATTCTAGAATGAATGAATTCTAACTTTTAATGCATCTAGGAATGAATTCAACTAAGAACAAGATACAATTAAACAAATTTGGTTAGGAAGAACCTCACAATCGTGGTGCATAAGTTCTTACCTCTCGTCTTACTGCTTTTCCTATCGAGGATCGTATTAATAAAAATACATTCTAAATTGAAAACCAATGCCTATGTATAATTCCCCGACAACGATGCCAAAAATGAAGGAAAATTTAATTATATGTCAAATTAAATTCATTAAAATGTCAATCCAAGTTCATAGACTTATGAAGTACACTACATTATATGTTCTAGGAAATCAACTTTCAAATTTTAAAAGAAAAGATTCAAATCTATTGAGAAATGAATGACTAAATGTTCCAAATGAAGTGCAATATTAGTTACAAAATGACAATGATGTCTAAATCTAAAAGAAATTAAATATGAGGGTCTAAGAATGCAATAAGATGAGATGAAATATAGACAGAGCGCACACACTTATTCCTAATGAAAGCAAGAAAATGGCTATTTGAACAATGCATAAAGTGAGGATAACAATTTATATTCTAATTTAGTGGAAGCAATGAAATCTTAATCTGACTTCTTACACTAATTAAAGCAACAAATCTAATCTAATGAAATTCGCAATAACAACATATACTAATGGAATAGTAAATTTATTCTAAAATTATTCAAATTCTGATCTAAGGAAGCTAAAGACAATTTTACATCATGAAAGCAAAATTGATTATTATATGAAAGAAATGCCAGTTATCTAAAGAAGCAATATAACTATCTATGAAAACAATTTAACTTATCTATCAAAACTATACAACTATCTAAGAAAGTAAAAGGAATCTATTTTAAGTGATTGAAACAGTGATGCATTTTTGATAAAGAATATTTAAGAATCTTGATGAAAAATCTTCAGAAGGTGCGCACCTAGGTTTAGAATTCATTCATGAATCAAAACTATGATATGCTTATGAATGTTGTGCAAAAGACTATGATACTTCTATGAATGTGAGATTAAATGGATGCGAAAATGAATAGAATGTCTAATAGATGTTTTGATGTTTTATATTTAATTCAAGTGCTTGACAAACTTGTAAAAGAAAATAAAATAGTGAGTAGATGCGAAATCTAACTAAAAAAAAAAAAAAAAAAAAAAAAAAAAAACGGAGCATGAGAAATAGAGTAAATATGACCTAAAGTAAAAAAATATATACTACAATTTTGTACGCCAGAAAGGGACCTCCTGCTAGTGCACAAGATGAAAGAAAACTTAGGAAACCTTACGATTCTTGATGTAACATTCTCATCAAAGTGCCATGATAACAAGAAACCGCTGTGATATTTAAATTAAAATCAATGCACACACAATAATATTGTTATGCATTAATAAGAGATTTTTTACCTCTTAGTGAGTCATATTTATAATGTCTTTTAAAATAACTAACTAAGAGAGAATCATTGCTATAAATATGAACAAGTAACAATGACTATGTGACCTATTTTCTTTTGAATATATAATTCCTACAATTCACTAATGAATTAATGAATCCTATGAATATTTCTCTTGCACATTATCATTCGCTTTATCAATCTTTAGCTTTGAATATGATTATTCGCACTCGCTTGAAGTTGATATGTTGTGAAATGGTAGTCCTGATACATTTTTCCTCTATTCCATATGCCACATAATGGTTGATGAAGTGTTAGACAATGCTATTTTGGTCAACTTATGAGCTTTTCCTTGCTCCCAACAAATGGAACACCATTCTAAAGCTATTTGACACTTGCCTATGTGATTATGTTGACCCATTCACTTTAGAAACTATTTGAATCTTGGATGTAGCTATAAAATGTCATTAGAGGCACAAAATATGTCAGTTTCTATAATATTTGCAAATTAATCCAAATTTATAAAGTAAAACATACAGAACTAGAAATATATTATAATTTTACTTCTTTATGTTTTCTGTAGCTCATATGGCTTATTATTCATGGAAATATAGTAGGATGATGAAAAACAAGTAATTATGAGGGTTTCTATGAAAGATAGGCATCCTTTTTTTTTATCAAGTTGCCAAAAAGATACTATTTCTTCATCCCAACAAAGGTTATTGCCGATAACAAAAATTTGCCACACTGTGTAAAAATACCTGAGCTCTCCAAATGAATTAACATTGTCAACTGCTAATGAAAGCATAAATTATTTCATCTTTAAAATGCAACCATTTTCCCTCAATTTTCCTAAATGCATAACCATTTGTAGAAATTCAAAGAGCACCATCTCCACTTCTCCTATGTGCATGGTAATCCCTAAATTGTGCTATTCTTTTGCATTTGAACAATCATTGCAAATGTGGAATTATGGGAATATTATGAAGAACTTTTTGAGGCACCTATTTTGTTAGTTGATTAGTTCAATATCTATTGCTTTGACATTGCAGACATTTTGTTTTCGATGCATGTTGTCCATAGTATATAATATGATAATTAGGACATGCATCTATAGCTTGGTACACCATTCCGATTTCTTTCATAATGGCTTATAAATATCAGTATGTACGAGGTAAAATATATGACAATGGTAACAAGAATTTACCTAACAATATATAACATAAATAATCACTAGTTATTATAAACAATATTAGTAATAAATATTGCATTCTTACTTTACACATTAATGAACACTAAAAAAAGGAAAAAATCAACCTTTATGTATAATATGTGATGAAACATTTTACATACCTTAGGATATGTTTCAAACGTGTTTGAAAAAATATTCAAAACTTTTAAGTTCACCAACAATAATGTATCTGAGAGAATATTTTCCCTTGAGCATTTATAAAATAGTGTCTCTACCTTTTCTAGTGAATGTACATAAAAAATAACATTATTATCCTCATCCTAACGTTAACCAGTCAAGTGAACAAATCTTAGATCAATTCATTTGTCCCATCATCTTGAACTATGTTATTATTGTCATATTCTTCCATAGGATCATTAACTTGATCTTCAATATTCATTCCATGTTCCTCAACTTTTACAACATCATTTTTACTACTACCTGGAAAATTCGAACACCTAGGGGGCCAACTTGACTTTATAATTACAAACAAACATGTAAAAATTAGTATGCATAACAATTATTGCAAAAATATAAAATTTTACAAATATGATTAGTATAAATACAATATATAATGAATAAATAGCTTACCAAGGGACATTATTCGTTTGACCCCTTTTAAACGTGCCCATGTTTCCAACAATGCATTTTAGCTATTTCTTTTAAAACTCTTTCGAGACATAAGCTACTGCATTTTGTGCAAGGGATATAACATCTCCCATCATCCTCTTGATTTTTTTCCCTACTAATGTGTTTTGACATTCTTCACCACAAAAAACTATGTGATCATTACGTTATAAAATTGAGTGGTGTACTAGAACTTTTATATTTTTGTAATGCAATTAATATATATCAAAATAAACTTATTTTTCAACAATAAAACCTTATAACCTCTTAGAACTTTTGTAGTTATAGCAAAAATGTCACAATGTTAAATGCAACATATTTATAAATTTGTGTACCGTCGGAAGTTAAGGTTCACTAGTCAAAATTTGACTGACCACTTGAATAGCTCAATGGATAGAAGTTCCCTCATTATAAATGTCTTTTCCTCGATATTGGGATGAACATGGAAAACTGTTGTAAGAACAACAACCTCAAATAATCTATTGTAATACCAACGAACATGAGCTGATTAGACAAAAAATAAATAAAAAAATGGACATTATTATTGAAATTTTCAATGGTATGACCGATTTTGACCATACCGTCATACTATTTCATTGAAATTTATTCTTATATGTAGTATTGACATACTCCCCCTTAACAATTACTTGCAATCTCAATATGAATTCTTCAACTCTCTTTGAACTGTTCCCTTCTTCATCTTCATCTTGAATACTTTTTATCTTCACTTCTTTTTGTATTCATCTTGAGTATTCTATGATCTTTGTACTTTTTGAATTCTTCATCCTTGATCTTCTTCAATTTTCATCTTTTTTCCCCAAGGAAAATCCTAATTTCCATTCTATATAATATTGAAAATTACATGTTGTAGATGCGACAATGACACATATCTAAAAAATAGTGGCCACATTTTCCACTTCATCATATAGTTTAGTAAGTATCATACTGCATATAAGTAGCTGTGAAATATATACTATAGAGAAAAAATACATATATAAGTTAACTGTAGAAAATAAATAAAAACAATTCCTGACTATAATCCCCAAAGGATCATATGGCTGCTAGATCCAGTGCGTCGATGAAAGGCTTGTGATAGTACTGATAATGATCTCACTACCTCTGCTCATGTATCAACCATGTAACCAAATGTTTCTCTGCAACTTCTTTGGATAGACCGTCGGCAGTCTGGTTCCTTTCCCTGTAGACATGATGACATATAGCCAAGTCAAATTGTGATTTTAACTTCATAACTTCATCCAACAGATTTCTGAGTGTGCGCATGTGAAAAGTTGCTTCTTGGTTGAACCATTTGATGATGATTTTTGAATCTCCATAAACCTGAAGTTGTCGGCAACCCTTTTCTAAGGAGAAAATAAGAAATAATCTAAGGTTGTTTAATTCTGCATAATTGTTTGTGCCTCTCCCTAATCCCATTTTAAATTGGAAAGTGTGATTTTCACTTAGGAACAGTATAGCCCCATTACCACAGCCTTCTGGTAGAGCAGAGAACCAAAATAGGCCCAAGGAATGGACTTGTATATGACTGCATCAATAATGTTCCCAGTCGTCTGTTATTAATCATCTTTAGGGATCAGTTGCTATGTGGCCACTGTATGGGAGCTGGTGAGTAACTAGTTCTGATCTTTGTCTAAAAACATTTTTTTTGTTCTTGCACAACCAAATGGCCCAACAGACCAGTAGGGGAAAATTCTTGAGTTTAGAAGGTGTGCTAGATTCCACCAAGATTCCCATGCTTCTGATAATGTTTCACCTTTCCACCTGATATTAATAGTCAACGAATGATAAATATGGTTCCATACTTGGATGGTCATAGGACACTCAAGAAAAATATGATTGATATATTCAACATTCTCCTTACTTAAAGCACACCAGGTTGGACTTTGAAAGGATCGACGTTGAAGGTAATCCCCTATTGGCACCTTGTTCCTTAATAGGCACCACATAAATAACTTTGATCTAGGGAGACCTTTGATTTTCCAGATTAGATTCCACCACCAAATACTGTTATTTGGTTCTTTTTCTGCACATATAAAAAGGTAACCGTATTTTGGAGTATATCTTCCATGGGAGGTGAGGGTCCAAATGAGTTCATCCTCCTTCTCCTGAATTATAATATGAGCTTCTTTGAGGGCATTGATGTATATATTCCAGTTCTGATGCCATTAAGATGAGATTTGGAGATCATGTGCTAACTTCCAACTCTGGCTCAATAGATTAGAGCTATCACTTTCTGCAATTTTATTTAAGGTTCAGTATCCTACTTCTGAGAGAAAATACAACATATATTAAGGGAGGACATGTGCATTTCCGCTACTTGAACATGCATCTAATCCAAGGTGAACCCATTCCCCAGTCCCTACACTCCATGCCAAGCCAACCCTGGTATAATCGAAAGAATTTAAGACCGCTCTCCACATTGAGGATATCTTCGATCTATTCCTATGAGGTAATATGATCCATTCCTCGACCTGCAGGGGGGATATGTATTTTTTTGTAACCACTTGTTTCCAAAAGATGTTTGTGGAAATAAGATGCCATCCCATTTTTGCAACGATTGTTTTTTAGAAGTTGAGAATATTTTTCATGCCCCATCCTCCCCATTTTTTGGGCAAAGTTATTTTTTCCCATATGATCCATGCGAAAGGTTTGCCTTCTTTCTTCCCTTGTCAAAAAAATATATAGGAGATCTACTGGACTCTATGAAGGATTCCTTTTGGGATCCAAGATAATGACATCCAATAAAATGGAATGGCTTCTAAGATGGATTTGACAAGGACCAGTCGCCCAACCCTAGAAAACCATCTATGATGCCAAACTTTTAGTCTGCTTTCAATCTTAGTAATCATCCATGACTAATCTACTATTTTGTAATTATTTGGTTTGATTCGAAAGCCAAGGTATTTAAATCCTTGTTCGAAATCTAGCAGCCTGAATGGAAACCTCTCGGTGGCATAGTCAATTTCATGTGGAGAACATTTAACAAGAGCTAAAGTGGATTTCATTTGATGGTTTCCATGCCTGTAGCCTTACAAAAAATATTGAGCATGTTGGAGAAAACAAATGAGTCACTAATAATTCCACTCATAAAAATGAGGGAATCACCAACAAATAGAAGGTGAGAGAGAGTTATGTTTGATGCAATCTTGATCCCTTTAAACCTCCCATGCTCCCTCTCGGCAATAAATAATCAATATACTCAAAACTTCCATAACCAACAAAAAGAGTAAAGGGGATAAAGGACATCCTTTCCTAAGACCTTGCTCAGCATGAAATAAATTTGTTGTTCATCCATTGATAAGTATGTTGTAGGATACTGAGGATACACAACACATGATCCAATTGATAAATTTATTATGGAAAATCACATGAGTCAATAACATCTGGAGATATAACCTACATGTCCTATCGAAAGATTTAGATAAATCAATTTTCATAATCATTCCTTTTATTTTCTTAACTTTGATGGAGTGTAGTCCATCCTGGGTGATACCTATGGCTTCATGGATCTTCCTATTTTCTAAGAAGGAAAATTGTTCCATGGAGATGTGCCAGGATAGGATGGGATTGATTTTGTTGGCTATGATTTTGGCGATGATTTTATATATACTGTTACACAATGAAATGGGCCTAAAATCATCATATATGACATGATTATTGGATTTGGGGATCAAAGAAATGAAGGTAGCATTAAAGGCCTCATACATCCTCCCATTCTTTCTACAGTCTTCAATAAAACAAAGAAGGTCATTACCAATTAATTTGAAGAAAGTGAGGTAGAATTCAACTAGCCATCCATCCGGTCCATGACTTTTATCTTTCCTGAACCACTTTAATACTGCTTCCAATTCACCCATTTTGACTAGTGTGAATAAGTCTTCATTTTCTTCTTCATTGACAAATATTGGGAAAAAGTTGGCTACCTTGATGATTTCCGCCAGTGAGGACCCCTGTTGGGATTTAAATAGATTGCCAAAATGTTGTGTGTCAAGGTTAGCTAGACTCTAGAATGTTTGTGCAGGATTACCATCTATGTCTTGTAGAGACCAAATAGTGTTAATGGATTTTATTCCCCTCGCAAATTGCTGGAAAAATTTGGTGTTTTCATCACCAGATTGCATCAATATAGCTCTGCTTCTAAGTCTCCACGTTTCTTCTTTGTCTCTTAGCAACTTCATTTTATTTGCCTCAAGTTGGGTGACGTGTTGTTTTGATTCCAATGATACAAAACCACCATTGACAAGGTCCTCTAAGATAGCTAATTCCTCTTCAATTTTTATGAGGGCTTCTTCATCTTTTTGCTTCTTTTCCTTTGCGCAATCAATGGCGTTTTTTGAGGCGCTAAAGGTTTTGTGTCAGATGCTCAGCCACATGGGTATCAATAGAAGGGTTCCATACTTTCCACTCCGATTTAACCAAAATGAGATATTCTTCAATGCCCATCCAGGTTGAGTTGAACTTGAATGGAGCACACAGCTTAAGGGTCCTTCCAGTTATTTCCAAAAAAATAGGAGAATGATCAGAGATACCCCCGATCCGACCCACTATCTAACCAAGTTGAAATTATCGATTAGTGGTTCCTCTATGAGAAATCTATCTAAGAATATGGCCAACGAGGTATTGCCTATTTTGTGATTTCTCCAAGTAGGCATTGTACGAGCATATTCAATTTCAATGGGACTGTTGGATTCGATCATATGTTCAAAAAATTTAGAGAGTGAGTCTACCTGTGCGTTTTGGCCCTAGGATTCTGCTAGTCCCAGGGAGAATTTTAAATCGCCCTCTAGGGTTACTCCTCTTGCATGAAAGTTTCACTCATAAGGTCCTCCGAAAATGTTGCTCTGTTGTGACATGGGCCATAAATATTTATCAAGTGAAATTCCATACCAATCTCTTCTGACGATACGTATGCAACTAGCACACCTTCCCGACCCCAAATATTTAGAAATTTCATTATTCAACCATTAATCCCCAAAGTCATACCTCCCAAGCACCCGTTTACATTAAGGGAATCAAATATCCACTCCCGATTCATAACATTAAGGATTGATACAATTTTCTCACTATGCCCTAATGTCTCTTGAAGAAAGATTACATCCAGTTTTTTAGATGTGATTAATCATCTGAGGCCTAATTTTTTATCATGGCTAGCCAACCCTCTGCAATTAAAGGAGAGCCACTTCATTTGGTAACCAAACCCAAGTTGCTTCTTGCTCTAAGAACCCTATCAATGGAAATTTTCCTTCCTTCGGCAACATCCAAACCAACCTTATGGATATGTTTGGACATATGTGATTGTCTGTCTCTGCCAAATTTAACAAGCTTGGGAGACGATGATATACCTAGACCCCCATCGAGACCTATGGGTTGGTTGGCTAAGGAGCGAAGGTTTTATCTATGACTAGCACTAGACTCCGATGAGGATTCCTTCACCAGGGGTAAAGATGTGATGGGAAAGGTCGGAACAACAGGGAAGGGATCTAGACAACTACCAGAGGCCGAAACCATGGGGCATGCAACATATGATAAATGAAATGCAAGCGATCTCCTAATCATACATAATGGAACATGTAATAGAGGATATAATATCATCATGATAGGAATTAAGAGGTTTCGAGGGAGGGGAGAGAAGAGAAGTACCCGGAGCCGTCAAGGTTGCTGCTGAATGAGAGTGGGTGATGACCAAAGGTGCTGAAGGAGGCCCTCCCAGGATTTGAGATTTTCAACCAACAACTTGCATTAGACATTTTTTCTAAGAGATTGGTTCCTTGAGGGGATCCCGTGAGCTATGTTTGAATTCACTGACCTTCCCACATTCTATACACCCCCCCCAACCCATTCTTTCCTTTTCTAGTAATGGGCATTATTTGTAAAAGTGTCTGACTTCATGACACCTTCTGCACCTAAAAGGGACACCTTCGTAATCCAACTTATGTAATATGGAAAAACCTTGGCATTGGAGCATCAAACTTTCCACCAAACCCTCCTTGGTGTTGAGATGAACCAGAATCCAGGAAAACACCATATTTCCTATCTTAACAATTTTTTTATCGTGATCTAAATAAATCCCCAGGTCACCCCCAATTCTCCTAAAGACATCCTCAATCCAGAATTGAAGCGAAAAGCTTGGAACCCTTACCCATATCGGACCAGCTCCAAATTATTCACACTCAAGATCAAATAAAGGGGACCATCTCTATATGACACAATTTCATAAGCACCCATTGAGCATGTGTCAGGTTTTGAGAAATTGAGCGCCAACCACAAGGGGGTAATCCTATATTTAATATGATTTATATAGATTTTTTATAATAGAAAATAAATGTAACCATATTATAAGTAAAATAATGTTTTAATAAATTATAGGTGGTAAGTCTTGGAATATGTTAAAATTATTAAATAAATAAATCATTAATGACTAAAAATGAAAATTACAAATATGCATCACAATATCTACAGAACACAATGGTTAGAAATGAAATTGAAATAAGAATCATGAAATAGAACTAAGAAAAGTTAGAAAATGTTGGTTTTTATACATCCAATTGGAATGTCTAGTAAAATCATATGATATCATGTAATTATATCATTTCAACCCGCAAAAAGTCAATTAGAATTTTTGACTTAACTCTTTCCAAATAGTATATATTTGAGAAATATTAAATCAATAATATGTATGAAAGATTAATCATGTGATCAAGTCATATCATCCTTAATCAGTCATGTATGCCAGTAAAAGAAAATAAATTAAAAGAACAACTAAGTAAAATAAATAAGAAAATAAAACAAAAGATAACTGGTATGTATTAGTATTCAAATTAAACGTGTAAGAAAATCATAGATATCATGTACCAATATGATTCCAACCTACAATATTTCACTCAAATTTAGATTTAAACCCTCTAAATAATATATATTTAAGACATGTTAAATTAAATAAGTGTGAATTTTTTATTGTATGATAATGTCAAATCAATAATCTTTCATGTTTACTAGTAAATACAAATATAAAATAAACAAGAACACATGAAAAAAACAAGGAATCGTAATAGAATATATTAAAATCTCACAGTGATAATGGAGTAGGTCACGCAATATGTACATTGTTCCTTAAAAACAATAATGTTTCACCTCCCAAGCTTACTATCCCTCTCTAATGATTTTTATAGCCTTTTTATCTTCGTGTGAGTTGGTTACTATTCAATTTAATAACCTTACATTAATGATTTCTTTTTCCATAAACAAAATACATAATCCATTTATTTAATTATTTGTGTTCAAATATTTAATCCCTTTCAAATTTATTTTCCTGCATAATAAAAGAAAACTTAGAATTGGTTTTTAGAGAGTGATTAAAATGAAAAGAAAAGAAAAAATCATCTTTCTTACCTCACTGCTGTCTTCATAGAATAATTGTTTCAATATCTTCATAGAATAGTTGTTTCAATACTTGGTACCTTATATAAAATGTTTTATTGTTTTCTTGACGTTATCTTTTTACCCTAAAACCCTGAAATGTTTTTCATTTGCGTGAATTCTAAAAACTAACCAAATCAATCCATAACCAGAAATTCTAAGCTATATAATAAACTCATCACAAGGTAAATAAGCTGGGAGGATATAAATGCTAAATTTCTCCAAATTATAACAAAAAGCTTAAATTCTGAAATTTATTTAATGTGAGTGAATTTAGTTTGCATAGTCCAATGAATTCCAACCATATAATTAATGTAGTTCAACAAATCCATCATGAAAGTAAATAAATGGTATCTTGTATTCAAAGTCCAAGGGCTCATATGGACTTTGATTAATGACCCTTCGGATGAAAATGAGTTCATAAATTAACGACCCCATAAGTTACAAACGCGTAAAGGAAGTGAGGTTATTATATAAGATTCAATTAAATGTTTTTAACCTTATCTTTCATTTAATCCCATACAATTCACGTCCCTAATAAATAACGGCTTTACCCATACCAATGTAATGTAATAATATTTTATAGGATTAAACAGTATGTTCTTTAAAACTTTATATAATATTATGCCCATCGACTAGTGAGGAGAGAGAAACTTAAGTAGAAAGGTAAGATTTGATGGGATATGCAC
>APFE030792537.1:173632-194203 GCA_000404065.3 Pinus taeda
CAAAAGATTCTTATGGAATTGCACACTTCTCCCTTAGGAGGGCACTCAGGATTTTTAAAAACTTACCACAGGGTTAAGAAGGAATTTTTTTGGGATGGCCTTAAATCAGATATTCAAAATTTTGTGGCGGAATGTTTGGTTTTCCAACAAAATAAAGTTGAAACAATTAAGACAAGGGGTCTATTACAACCTTTATCCATTCCAAGCCAACGTTGGGAGGAGGTTTCAATGGATTTTATCACAGGTTTACCCAAGTCTGAGGGAAAGAGTGTCATCATGGTGGTAGTTGACAGACTAACCAAGTATGCACACTTTTGTGCATTATCACATCCATTTAAAGCCAGTACAGTTTCCTCGGCATTTATGGAAACAATTCAAAAGCTACATGGAAATCCAAAGATTATTGTAAGTGACAGAGATCCCATTTTTCCATTGGAAATTTTTTGGACCAATATATTTTCTGTTGTCTGGTACTCAGTTTACTCATAGCTCATCTTATCATCCTCAATCTGATGGGAAAATTGAGATAGTAAACAAATGTTTGGAAGGATATCTTCGTTGCTTGTCATCTGATAAACAGACACAATGAGTTAAATGGTTGGCCTTCTAGTCATGAATGGTGGTATAAACACTCCTTCCATTACAGCAACAAAAATGACCCCATTTATGGCACTTTATGGGTTATTCAGCCACCATCCATCACATCATATTTAAGAGAAAATTCTTAGGTTCAAGCAGTGGAACATCACATCGAACATCAACAACAAGTCCTCCAACTCTTAAAGGATAACCTCGTGTTGGCACAAAATAGAATGAAACAACAGGCAGATCAACATCGCAGTGAAAGAAGTTTTGATGTAGGTGATTGGGTATTCCTACAGCTACAACCATATAAGCAATGTCCCTCAAGCAAGCTAAGAAGGATAATAAATTATCACCAAAGTATTATGGTCCGTACAAGGTGTTGCAAAAGATTGGTACTATGGCATACAAATTGGAGCTTCCTGCAGCTTCTCGATTGCACCCAGTTTTCCATGTTTCATGTTTAAAGAAGTTTATAGGCGACAAGCTCCCAGTTCAAACAATATTGCCAAAACTTGATGAGGCAGGAAAAATTATATTGGAACTGGAAGCAGTCACAGAAAAAAGATCTTGACAGCTAAATCGATCAATTTCGGAGTATATTATCAAGTGGAAGAACTTATCTGCGGAAGATTCCACATGGGAGGATGAGAATTTTATACAGAAGTATCCAGAACTACTCAAGCGTTGAGGACAACACTTTTTTTGAAGGAGAGGGGCATGTTGGGTCCCTATAATACTAGTGATTACCCCATTACTATGGTAGTTGTACCCCTTATTAATATTGTTGTGCCCCTATTGCCCCCATATTGTTATTACTGTGCCCCATAGAATCCCTCTATTGTTATTTTTGTGGCTTATATTATTATTATTAGGTCGGTTGGGTTATATTGTGACTCCTTAGACTCTTATATATAGAAAGGAGGTTCTGTCATTTGTATCATCCAAGAATTGTTCATTTATGTAATGTAAAGGAAGTTGCCCCCTTGAAGAGGCTGAATTCTAAGGCGTTGATCTATTTTTTCTATCTTTTCTTTAGCTGGTTTCATAACAACGAGCCCGTGATGCAAGTGATTCAAGGTCTTCAGAAAAGGACCACTTGGTAGCATCAGAACAAGGTGGGCCATCTTCTTCATCTCTCATTTCAATTGTAACTTAGGAAAGTGTCTAGTAGATTGTCACTTAGGTTGTTAGTCCCACTCATTGGGATAGAGGGATCGTCTTTGTCCGTAGAGAGGATTTACCTAGACAACAAAATGATGACTCCACTGGGGATCTATAACCCTTTCCATCCATTCCTTTAATCAAATCCTTTGTTTAGTTAGACCAACCGTCGATTTCTCGACTTGTCTGCTTCAGTCTGGGTTTATACCATCACTGATTACTGACTTAGAGTGCTAGGTTTGGATTGTTTCTTGGATTTTTTTTTTTGTTTTTTCCCATATTCGTCTTCCATTGCAGGTTTATCTCTAACATTCGTGACGACATCGCTAGTTTTTACCAATATAGTCGCAATGGAAAAAAAATTCTTCACTATTTGGTCGCGCTGAAATCATCACTACTTTGTATAGAAAAAATAGTGATGATGACCTCAACCATCATGGGTTTGGCTATGCAAAGTAGCGATGATAACTTAATCATCATGGGTTTGGGTATATAAAGTAGCGATAATCCTTGAATGTGAGAATTTTTAAGGTTTCTTCCTTAGGCTCCAGTGTGTCTTGGCCCCTAAGGTATTTTCCTATCCTGTATGCTTATATTTGTCAGTTTTTGATTGATTGTCTTGATTAATTTGCAAAATTTGTCTCATTGGCTTTGAAGTAAAATTTGATTGAGTTCTAGGATTTCTAGTCAATTGGTCATCACTTGCTGCTTGTTGGTGTCATTGAGATGTTTGTTTCGCTGATTGATTGAGCGTTGTTTTATGTGGAAATCATTGAAAACATCATTTTGCATTTGTTTTAGCTTGTATTTTGAAATTTACTTTTCATGAAAATGCATTAGATTAGTTGCATTGAAAAGTTATTTTTTGAGATTCAACATTGAGAATAGATCACATTTTACGGTTTCTGAAAGCTAAATACTGTATTAGGTGCATCAAATCATTCAAAATGAAAATAAAAGCATAATTCATATAAGTGCATCTTAGTAAAGTTAAAATCATTTTTATTTCGAAAAAATTGCATTTAGGATATTGAAAAGCCAAAATCATTTTTACTTTTGGCATTGCATTTGGAAGAAGAAAATGAAAGTTAGTGGAAGGCATTTTTGCATGATTCATTTTTTTTGATGCATTATTGATTGAAATTTATTCCCTTGATTAGTCTAGCTTTCATTGAAACATAAAGTTTTCCTTTTTTCATATAGTTGCATCATAGGTGTTCAGGTGACATAGTTTTGAGCCTTAAAACCAAAACTTAATTGAAGATAAACATTAAAACTTACCTCAATCAACCTAAGGAGAATTTGAAACTTAACACAAATATCTAGAGGTCTAGGCTAGATACGTGTTCCAACGTCTTTAAACATAGAAGTTGTTGTTAACTGCCTACAGTGTATCCCAGGGGTGAAATCCTGTCCTAGTATGGAAGTATATAGAAGGTTCTCTAGTACATTCAGATATATCGGAGGCACGCCAATATGATAAGTATATAGGGACGCTCTCATTGAACGGTTCTGCATTAGACATCGCTAACACAGATTTGTGCTCCCCGTACCGTCACGTATATATTGGGAGACCCCACTAGGTTGCTATCCTTTAGCCACATGTGACCGAGTCAGCCACCTTGTAACGTGATACACCGAACACAACATTCGGGGAGATTGGCTGTCGTACGTTAAATCCTTGATTTCGGCTGGAGTGTATATTGCGGTTCACGGATACTTGGTAAACCCTTTTGCCTAGATTACCCGCTTTTTTTTAAAGTTCCAAAATCAATTAATTGACTTCAGAAAATTATCCTTCTTGTGGAAATACTCATTCATAGATCTTAGGTTGATACCAATGGTAACATTTCCTAAGTCTACTAGTCAAGAAAACCCGTCTGATGGGAATCCTAGTCCTTTTCCTTATCTTGGGAATATTGGTGCTCCTTATATGGAAACGTTGTCCCTTCCTAGATTGACCATTAGTCTGCTACTTTGGTTGTTTTCGACCTCGGTGGTTCCGAGTGTCAAAATTGCTTTTCAATAGAGTTCTCCTCCACCTCAACAACATCAACCTCATGTTGATCCTCAAGCTGACCCCTCGCCTTCTTCGCCTATTTCTTTACCTCATTCTTCCTCTTCACCTGGTGAAAGTCTGGATTCTAGTATCCAGGAAGCTAAGAAGAAGAAGAAGAGGACGAAGAAGAAGAAGCAAAATAAGTGAGGGGGCAACCAAGCAGTCATTGCTATGGATGCAACTGATGTAGGAAAATCTTCCAACCAGCCCCAGAAAGTAAAATTCCCTTGCATGTTATGTAAGGTTGATCACCTTCTTTGGAATTGTCCTAGTATTTCCAAGGTATTAGAAGTGTGGTCTACAGGTTCACATTGAACTTTGTCATGAGCCTTTGGCGATCATGCTGGTGATAAACCTTCAAATAGTAACAAGGAGTCACCAAGTGAAAAATTATAGAAAGAAAGATCTTAAAACTTCCAAAGAAGATGTTGCTATGCTCTCGTTCACCAACAAGTCACATAACCATTTTTCATTTACTAAGGAAATGATTTTTTACACTTTTCTCCCTGACAACGATGTTAAAAGAATGTTGGTTCTAAAATTATTTTGACACCAAAGAACAATTTAAAAAGACACTCACTGAGGATAACAATGATCCTCCCACTTTAATTTGGAGACTGAACTTCTCAAACCACAGGGGGTATTCATTGTATTTAATATGATTTATATAGATTTTCTATAATAGAAAACAAATGTGACCAGATTGTAAGTAAAATAATGTTTTAATTAATTATATGTGATAAGGCTTGCAACATGTGAAACTTATCAAATAAATAAATAAGTAATGACTAAAAATGAAAATTCTAAATATGCATCACAAACCATGAAATAGAAGTAAGAAAAGTTAGAACATGCTCACTTATATACATCCAATTGGAATGTGTAGTAAAATCATAGGATGTCATGTACCTGTATCATTTAAACCTTAAATAAGTCAATTAGAATGTTGACTTAATTCTACCTAAATAGTACATATTTGAGAAATATTAAATCAATAATATGTATGAAATATTAAAAATGTGATCATTTGATATTATGCTTAATCAGTCATGTATGCTAGTAAAAGAAAATAAAGTAAAATAAAAACAAAGTAAAATAAATAAGAAAAATAAAACAAAATATATCTGATACGTATTAGTATTCAAATTAAACATGCAAGAAAATCATAGATATCATGTATCAATATGATTAGTACCTACAACATGTCACTCAAATTATGATTTAAACCGTCTAAATAGTATATATTTAAGAATTATTAAATCAAATATGTATGAAAGGTTTACATATTTCACATTTACTAGTAAATAGAATTATAAAATAAACAAGAACACATAAAAGAAATCAATGAATCATAATAGCACATACTAAAATCTCAGAGTCATAATGGAGCATGTCACTACAACATGTACAATGTGCCTTCAAAACAATAAGGTTTCACCTCCCAAGCCTACCATCCCCCTATAATGATTTTTACAATGTTTTTATCTTCATGAGAGTTGGTTAATATTCAGTTCAATAACCTCCTAGAGAAACCCTAAGATTAAAATGGCATTAATTATTTTTTTCTCTATGACAAAATACATAATCTCTTTGTTGAATTATTTGTGCTCAAATCTTTAATCCCTTTTGAATATATTTCCCTGCATAAAAAAAGAAAACTTAGAATTAGTTTATGCAGAGTAATTAAAATGAAATGAAAACATTAACTTTCTTACCTCACCACTATCTTCCCAGAATAATTGTTTACATACCAACACCTTATATAAAATGATTGATTATTTTCATAATGATATCTTTGGTAAATATTGATAATTTTTTTCAATTTTCCCTGTACGTGACAACCCTTAAACCCTGAAATGTACTCATTTGCGTGGATTCTAAAAAATAACAAAGTGAATCAACGACCATAAATTCTAAGCTATTTAATAAACTCATCACTAGGTAAAAAAGATTGGAGGAGATAAATGCTAACTCTGTAACACCCATATGATTATGCTTTTTGGGTAGTTACTATTTTTAGACATTGAACTATTATTGGGTTAATGATGAGGGAAGCTCTTATGGGATTTATGGCATGATGCAATTGTATTATTATCATTATTATTGAGCTAATACATACATTGCTTGGAAATATTCAGGAAAGAGCACTAGAGTGTAGACAACTTCTTGCCAGCTTAGAAAAAGTTGTGGTGGTCAAGTCCATATGATGGACCTACCCTAAAAGTCTTCTAAAAATCCCCGGGAGAAAAATAAAAGAAATCAAATTAACATAATGGGAGAGAAAGATTATGTTAATCACTTAGTTGGAGATAAATATTAGCTAAGGTGGAATAAAGTGCTATGGGAGAGAAAATCATGCGTTAAAGAATTTTATTATCTATATATATATATATATATTATATATATATATATATATATATATCGACTACAACATGTACAGTGTGCCTTCAAAACAATAAGGTTTCACCTCCCAAGCCTACCATCCCCTATAATGATTTTTACAACGTTTTTATCTTCATGAGAGTTGGTTAATATTTAGTTCAATAACCTCCTAGAGAAACCCTAAGATTAAAATGGCATTAATTATTTATTTCTCCGTGAACAAAATACAGAATCTCTTTGTTGAATTATTTGTGCTTAAATCTTTAATCCCTTTGGAATATATTTCCCTGCATAAAAAAAGAAAACTTTGAATTAATTTATGCATAGTGATTAAAATGAAAATGAAAACATTAACTTTTTTACCTCACCACTATCTTCCCAGAATAATCGTTTACATACCTGACACCTTATATAATTTATTGATTATTTTCATAATGATATCTCTGGTAAATATTGATAATATTTTTCAATTTACCCTGTATGTGACAACCCCTAAGCCCTAAAATGTATTTCATTTGCGTGGATTCTAAAAAATAACAAAGTGAATCCACGACCATAAATTCTAAGCTATTTAATAAACTGTAAAAAAATATTGGAGGAGATAAATGCTAACTCTGTAACACCCATATGATTATGCTTTTTGGGTAGTTACTATTTTTAAACATTGAACTATTATTGGGTTAATAACGAGGGAAGCCATAATGGGACTTATGTCATGATGCAATTATATTATTATTATTATTGAGCTAATACATACATTGTTTGGAAATATTCAGGAAAGAGCACTAGAGTGTAGAAGGCTTTTTTCCAACTTAGAAAAAGTTGTGGTGGTCAAGTCCACATGATGGACCTTCCCTAAAAGTCTCCTAAAAATTCCCGGGAAAAAAATAAAAGAAATCAAATTAACATAATGGAGAGAGAAACATTATGTTAATCACTTAATTGGAGATAAATACTAAATTGGGATTGAATAAAGTGTCATGGGAGAGAAAATTTGCTGCTTTAAAAATTTATTTTTATATATATATATATATATATTTACAATTTTATTTTTTTATTATTTTATTATATTTATTATTTATTTTATTATTATTATTATTTTTTTAGAAAAAAACTAAAACAAAAAAGCCCAAGCAAAAAAGGTTCGTAGAATAATATATAAAATAAATCACCTAAAAATCAAAAGGGGCATTCCAGAGAGCAAGAAAATCTTAGATTAGGGGGAACTAGCCTAAGAAGTTCATGTTCGGGAGAAACGTGCTTGGTTCCCGAGTTTTTCAATAAGCAGTAATTACGGTTAAATGAATTTTTTATTTACTCCTTATTGTTGATTCTGAATCTTTCAACGATATAGAATATAAAAAAAGGTGTATGTTGGTATTCAATCCTACTGATTGTGAATTGTGCATGTCGAATGTTGAATGTGTGATGTTATTGTTATTCGTATACCAATTTTCATTGCATGCATGAAAGAAAAATTATTTGTGATGAGATTTGCAATGAACCCGATCTGCTTCTTTTCATTATCATTGGAAATATTATAAATACTCATGAAAGAGTCGTAACGATGAGATTCTATGGTCTCTATTTAATTCCTTGGGATAACCGTTATTGTTACAAATAGTAAATAGAAATGAAAGAAAATGTAATATCATTAAATTGTAATAGATATGAAGCAAATAATGAAACAAGAAAACGTAACTATCATTTCGACAAGGAACCCAGGCTTATTGCCCTTTACCGTAATAACCAAACACCAAATTCTATTTAAACCAAAACTATATTAGCACAACCATAATCATATATAGAGAAATATTTCATATGTGGCTATGGTATGGAAAAGGTGAAAATTATAATAAAGCTCTTTGATTTAATTGATCCCATATATTTCAAGACATAATTTTTGGACTAGACTAACATATATGAGAAGGTAATAGACTATAATAACCATTAATTACCTATCTCTTAAATATAAATCAATATTTTATAGAACAAGAAACAAAGAATTAATTAGATCCTATAATAACAATGGTAGAGTAAACATAGTAGGAGTAAGAAGAAGCCAACTTGCAAGTTGACTAACAGACAACTTATGGGTCATTGGCTTTACAAGTTTCTCTAGATAGGAAAGCTACATTTCAGCGAAATCATTTTCCATATATACTCTATCAGAAAGGTAAATAATGTCAGAGATCAAACAACGTATCAAAGAGGTCGAGGCTAACCATGTACTAATATCAATGTGTATATCCATAAATGATTATTGCCACTGGTAAAATCATATATGAAGTGGTATGGTCTAATTAAATGACAAAAGACAAATAGGAAATACAAAAGCCTGAGAATTTTAAGCTTAAGAATATATCAAGTAAGATGATATAAATCTAGATGCCATTAAAACATGAAAATTTTGTGTCGTTAACGTAAGAGATAGTAACCCAGTTTGTACCAAAGGTCACATAAGGGCCCCAGTGATCGAAATAATGAGTCAATTATAATTAGATATCCTCCAACTAAGTACGTAATTAAGTTGAGAGGAAACTATAACTACAGGTGAACCATAATTACACCCATGAGCACATGTTGTGCTAGGGCATCCAAACAAAAGGAGAAATTCAAAAGAATGTTGACCTGTAAAAGTTAAACTGGAATCCAGTGTTGAATACCCAAGATGTAAGCCTTTGCAATTTGAAAACTATTTTGCCAATTTCCTTAAAGTAACTTAAAAGGGAATGTCTTAGATTAAACCAATTATGAATTGAGAAGGAATGAAATCCGTGAAAAAAAAAAAAATAGAAAACAAAATATACGAAATATCCTTGCCTGTAGAAAGACCTCATGGCTATCCCCAACCTTGTGGCTCTACCTTCTAATAAAAAACAAAAGGGGGATAACCAAAATATATTGTATTGATTGGTGGTAAGCCAAATACAAGATACACAAATCATGGAACAAATGTAAGAACTTATAAATTAATAATAGCTCACATTTTTTCCTCTGATATAATAACTATCTAGCTCATAAGGCAAGGAGGAAAAAAAAACTCAATTGATTGACTCCTCTACAAACCAGAATGAAATGAAGTTGAATTTTTACCCACAAATATTATTTATGTCAAATGTTAAATGACAAAGCCGGGAAATACGTTACCTATCCACGCAATATTATCCATTCATAGGGTACCTACAATTGGACCCAAAATATTTCATCAGTGACAGTATTTAAAAAAATTGAGATTTGAAATTGAATAAAGACATACCAAAAGCATAAATATATTCAAATGAGCACCAGATGAAAATAATATCTAAGATTTATCTTCTCTGTAAGTGATAAGGGATATATTAGTAAGAGATTCCCTGAGGAAGCGAGGAATAGCCATCATGAGAGGAAATCTCACCATCCAGCAGGGAGGCGCTGAGCTGACCCAAAGGGACATGTGAACTTTTGACCAGAGAGAGGAGGGTTTTGGATGAACCCAAATCAAAGGCAACCACAGGATTTATGTTTATCTATGTTCTCTAAAATAAGAACTTAGGCCACAAACCAAGAATTAGCCTAATTCAAGGAAACGATATGAACATTAAACCATATATAGAGTAATGCACATAGAGAAGGAAGAGGTGCACCTAGATTTACATTGAGGAAGATGGAAGAAAAAAATGATGACAAATAGGTCGAAGAATAACTTGGTGCAACTCGAAGAGGAAACCAGTTAGTAAAGCGAACCCACAGGGGTTGAGACATAAATAAGAAACATAGCCAATAACTTAAACTCACCATTACCATCTGGGATCTCACACATCAAATTGAAGAAGCCCGACACCAGGAGAAGAGTACAGATGTTGGAATACAATTTTCTCTCATGGCGGCACTCTACGAGCTCAAGACAACCAAACTATAAAAAAAGTCACCAAATACAAGGGGAAATGACTTGAAAATTTGAGGTTAGGGTTCCAAGAAAAAATTCCCACCGTTGGATAAGAATGTTCAAATATTCACCATTGGTATGAGGCAGGTACTAGATTCCATATGAAGTACAGATGGGACTAGGGGAGGTGGCTGCATGTAATTCACTCACAAAAATTCAAAACAACCACATACCCTAGACTCCTTAATTGCAATTAAAGTCTATTGTTGGTAGTACAATGTTGATTAGTAATATCTTGAAATAAGAGAAAAAGAAACCTATGTGTGAACTCAGTGGACCTTGTCTAAGGTATAAGATCACCCATATAGTCTTCAAACTTTTTTATGCGCATTAGATCCAAGAGTAAATAAATTTGAGATGGATCAGTTTTCAATTCTTTAGGATAAACCCTAGTAACATTTTTCATAAGAACAACTTTTTATGTAACAATAAATTTGAAGAAAACACGCCTTAACGGTAACATTGTAACTTAGTTTTGTAACTTATAGAAAGGAATGATCCTACATAATAGGTAGTACATTTATATATAGAAGAAAAAAAATAATTTGGAAAATGGGTTTGTGACAAATTCGTAATGGTAAACTTTGGTAAATTTCTCTAATTTATAACGAAAACCTTAAATTTTAAAATGTATTTTATGTGAGCGAATTTATTTCACATAGCCCAATGAATACCCAACTAGAAAAATAATGTAGTTCAACAAATCCATCATGAAAGTAAATAAACTTCGAAGGAAATAAATGGTATCTTTTATTTTATTAGATGGAGAAGACATTTAAAGTTTCCAACCAACATACAATTCTGACGGGATCCAAGGGCTCATATGGACTTTGATTAATGACCCTTATTTATTTAATATCAGATGAAAATGAGTTTGTGAATCAACTCTTCTCTCTGACCCGATAGCAGATGCACAGGTGAAGGAATTGGCGTCATGTGTATTAATTTATTTTTATTTTTATAAGATTTAATAACATGTTTTTAACCTTATCTTTTGTTTAATCCAATACAATTCACGTGCCTGGTAAATAATGGTTTTACCCATACCAATGTCATAATAATTTATAGGATTAAATAAAATGTTCTTTAAAACTTTATATAATATTATACCCATTGGGTGGTGAGGATAGAGAAACTTTAAGTATAAAGGTAAGATCTGATGGGATATGCACATGTGAAATAAAGTGGGGTTTATGCATACTGATATGATAATATTTTATAAGGATTTAATAAAATTCTTTGAGGCCTTTGTGAAATTATATTTTATAACATGTGCGACAAATAAATATATATATATATATATAAATAATTAATTCAACTTTACACTTCACGCATATCAAAGGTTTATAAGAAGCCTACTACATCCTCATTATACATTTTCCCTTTTTTGTGTACGCCATAAGTTATGATATGTATTATTATGGTATCTAGTGAGTGGTTTTAATCGTTTGATTTTTGCCTAGGTCTATGATAAGTATATATAGGTCTATGATAAGTATATATGTATACATGTGAGTGGTAATATTGAAACAATTAAAAAATGTATATGTGTTCCTATCAATATGTGACATTATTTAAATAACATCGCTCACTATTCCCTAAGAATTATCCTTTGTGATTATCAAAGTTAGGTTTCAACTATTCAAGAGGAGAGTGATTTTTATTGGTAATTTTAAAAGATTAGGGTAGAGATTAAATATAAAAAGTAAGTTAGGATAGGGAAAATGAATCTGGAGAGATAGGAAAAGATTAATAGTAACATGATAAAGGTTCATGCGAGGTAGAATTTATAGAGGTAACCTAGTTTTTAAGGAGGGTCAAATTGGGATACAACAACAACCTTCTAAGATTATCCCAACCTTATAATATTCATCCATCTCAATTCCCCACTTAATCAAAGACTCAATTTCTTTGATTTCATATCGAGTTAACATACGAGTACATTTGACACCCTTGTACTTAGCCTAGTGGTTAATTACACAACTTGATGTCACATTATCTCTATGCACACACTACGTGATTATTATATCTGTGGCTTGAATTTGATAGTGCTTACAAAACACCAGGTGAAAACAACGTGTGTATTCCTAGAATTTATATTGACTAAAACTTTTTGATGCATTAGTTACAACTAAACATGCACCCCCAATAACTTATACACATCATTACATCATTCCAAATGAGGTACAACAAGCATGCAAAATGCTTCTCTAACCCACAATGTGACCATTACTCCATGTTACTAATTATATGCTAAAAAATTACAAACCCATTACTTGTGCTTATTTACATCTTCGCCACCATATATACTTTTTTGCTTTAACTTTTCAACTAAAGGCTTCCTTGTTACATTTGAAGTGAATAATTTAATTCATATACATTAAATATACAAAGGCCATAAATAATTGATACACATCCATTTGTCTTGGAATTTTACCATAACCTTTAACTCAAGGCTTAAATAATTTTACAATGACCCATTTATAATTTTACTTTCTCATTTCACTTATCCATATCATTGTTTAATGTAGACATTTTAATTTGAATACTTTTCCACTTGTGAAATCAAATAAAACTATATACTTGCCTTCTTGATTAAACTCTCTTCTCCATTCCAAGAAACATTACATTAAAAAGCTTAACATTCACCAATGAAACACCAACGCTCCATTTTTCATAGTTATTTTTTCCAAAATGGATGGTATATCAAATGGATTTTACTACACATCAAGTGGTTCCACCCACTGATGACCAATTGTGGCTAGAAAACTATGATAGGGAGAAACATTTCTCCTTCTTTCCTAGGATTTGGATCATATTCAAACTTGCGAATTTGAAATCCTTTTTCACATGCACTAAACTCCTCTTGATATTAATTTTGTCTCATTTCCTTTCAAGTTAAAATTCAACAAGTCCTTCGGATTGGAAAATACCAAATTGTGTAACTATGAGAGTTCCAACTATGTGCACCAAACATGTAATAGAGGTTGATGCGATGAGATATGTAGTCGAAGATCATATACCATTTGACTCTAATCTCGCAGCAAGCACACATTGACACGAATCCTTTAGAATTGAGACACCTTTCTCCATTTGAATTAGGGAAATATAAAATTAACCCTATTTCCATTTTCCATCTGCAAACCACTCCTCTTTCTACTAATTGTGCGACTGAGTTTCCCACAACACCCTACTTTTCTCAATTAGAAAACACAAGCCTTTGTTTTCTTATTCTTATCGCCTTGCCCATTTGAAACACATTTTTTATTAATGAATAAAAAAAATATTGTCCCCCTTTGTTGCTATAACGTTAATCGTCCAACATGGGCTTAGAATGAAAGATCCACTTTGAAACTCACTACAAGGAAAATACCTTCTAGTGGAGGTTATAATAGAGGTTTTTAGCGTTATAAAATTGAAAAAAATTGTAAAAAAAACATTCGCTAAAACATCCGTTTGTGATAGCGGAGATTATAACAGAACTTCATCACAACTAAAAAAATTTGGGGAACCGAAGGTTTTAGCGGATGTTTTTTTTTCAGTGCGCTTCATGGAACAAGTAGCACTAATGCACTACATATATAAAAGAACCATACTACATACATAACTAAAAGCATTAAGGCGTTGAATGCAAAGAGCACCATAACCTAAAATGTATACTGCCCTTGTGCTTATCTATCAAAAGACACCCAGGGGCATTCTTTTAAGCAACGACACTAAGGAACATAAAAAATAATTGGAGTCCTGGTGATTTTGTTTAAACTCAAAGCGTCGATGCATATTATTTTTATAAATACACCAGTGTGTTAGGGATATAAAAGGATAGATGCTATTAATTTTATTAATGCACAAGGGTTGTGATGGACGTGCATCTAACCTAGGGTTAAATGTTTACTAAAAGAGTTAGTTTCCTAAGTTAGCATTTAATTATTTATTGTATTTTCCTATAGTTTTAGGAGAGAACGAGAATTATTGTAAATAATAGGAGGTTTGAGAGTATTTTGCAAGAATTTAGAGAATTGTGGGTTAGTTATATATTATATAAAGATAAAGAATTAGGTGAGAGATATTATGGATAGTAAGAGATATTTTGGGAGTTTGTTTAGGATGTAGAACCTACTTTCGGTTCATATCCACTTGTATAAATCTAAGTGAGCCCATGAAGCATGGGAGTAAGGGAAAGAGTGAGGAATGAGAGGCCAATAATAAGCCAATAGTTCTCTTGTAAATACTTTATTCATTAATGATTATTTCTGATGTTTTTATGTTCATTTGATATCGTGTAATTTTCAGTTTTTATTTTGTGTGTTAATTGCCTATGGCGTGTGCGTGATTTTGGTATCAGAGCCCTGATTATTGGTGAAGTTTGTGAGGTGCATATTACCTAATTCTGTAGAAGGTCTAAGATCTAATCTTTCTCAAGGAGATCCTCATTCCGTAATTGGGAAGAAACAGATCTGTCAATGCCTCCTGTACCACCCTTCCATCATTTTCAAGCATATACTTCTTTTTGTTGGCGACAGGTCAGACCGCGCGGGTTTGAGCTTGTTCGAACTCATCTTCGTTATTATTCAATACAATAACATGTGCAAGGGAGTGCGTCCTCTCTTTCAGAGGTGTTCTGTTCTTTTCGTTACATTCATCTTTCCACTGACTGCTGCTGCTTCTTTACCTCCCTCAAATATCGAGGGAGTGAGCCGGATGTTTCACGCAAAAAAAAACCTTTGGTTTCTCTATAACCTTTGTATTGGATGGAACACGAAGTCATGGGATCAATTCACGATAACAATTATGTTGTTTTGGATAAGAAGAAAGAGATAAAGATTGGAATGTATTTGTTAGATAGTGGGCTTGTTGGAATTTATGGATAGATGCTCAAAAGTGCGTGAGGCAAATGTGCCATTGAATCTAGTGTAAGAAGGAACCAAAATAAATTACGATATGGAGCATTGGATCATCAACCATGTGAAGAACCTGCATGCATCCCTATGTGAAGGAGCAAGCGTGCGCTTGTGCCTGGATTGAGATATTTGGTTATTAAGGAGTCGTTATTAAATAGTTTTGACTGTGTGTTTGGAAGAACACAGTTGAGAGATTTCTCTCAAATTTAAAGAACACAACCACCCGTATTCCAAACATAAACTGCTGCAATAATTCACAAATTTGAGTGAGCGAGTTTGTTGTTGAGTGTTGTCATACGTTTTCACTTTAGACACAACCATTTTCCATTTATACATGTAGGATACAAACAATTAAACTTTGGATGCTGAGATGACTAATTTATTTTGAAAACAAAGCATGGTTCAAAGGAATTTATTGTACTCTTCATCACATTCTTTAATGTGAAGTGCATATTTGGTATACCAAAGCAATGAATTTTATAATATATATTATGGTATGGCTTAAAATGTATGCATTAGCCTATAGGTGGACGTGGAATATTTTGACTTTGATTTCATTAAACATGGGTGAAAAATGAAATATTTCATTATGGGGGAGTATTTGTAAGTTAATGGAGAAGAGAGAGACTTTGGATATGAGAGATAATAAGTTCTTGAGTGTAATACTAATATGAGATAATGATATTTTCTTGTGCATTTTATGATGTAAACTTATGCAAATTTGGTTGGTTTGTAAATGTGAGAGTTTTTTTTAATGCTAGTGAGACAATTAGTTGTGAGAGAAAAGTTTAAAAGAGTGTTGAGTTATGAAGATATTTATGAATCGTAAAGGGTGCATGTTCAATGGATCCTAACACTCAAAAACAAAATTTTTTGTCAATGTATTGTAAGGACAAGGGATATTGCAGTTGTTTACAACAAAGAAAGTAGAGTACAAAGGAGCTTATGCAAAGGAAAAAAGAGACGAAGATAACTATGGATGGCCATTTACAAAATTCAGAGAAAACCACAATGATGCCATAACCGTTGGTATACATGATGAAGAGTTTAATAAATAGACTCTTGAGTTGAAGACATGATTTGATGTGTTGATGGAGCTGCTATAGAATAAAAAACATGGATGGATAATGAATAATACAACTAGATGGCCAATCAAGCAGTTGATTGCAAGAAGACAAAAACACAAGTTGAAAGTTTTGTTAAGGGAAGCGAAAAAGCTCCAGAGAATCGAGATGAATGTATACATTTGTGAACCAGAACAAGGACTGATGCTTATTGAGGACGATGATGATGCTGAAATGAAAACTATTGATGTGCATGTGGGTTCGATTCCCACAGATGGCACCATAAATTGTTTAGAAGATAAACATAAAGACTTGTAGACAAAATCATCTATTGAAACTATGAAGCCTTATGTTTTTAAATATGACAATTGGTTTGTGGATGTAGGTTGTGTTGTAGATGATGCACATGACACTAATTTTGTTTCATGCAAGGATATACCAATCTACTGAAATGATTTTTGAACATGATCGTCAAATGCTTATGAAGTGTGAAGAATAATTACAATTGCTAGAGAAAATGTTGATGGAACCTGAATCTATGCAAGTTGCAGAAGAAAATTGTTCAAGCAATGAAAATGTGGAACTTGAGATAAAATTCTATTTGCAAATTAGTTTTGTCCAAACTAGTGACAATAAATTTTAACATGAAACTATATTGGATATTGAAATTGAAGAATTAAGGGAACTAATGGAAAAAGTACATAAACTGAGATATTGCAAGATGAGGCAAAAGGACAACAACATGATACATTTGACTACACAAGTATACATCAAAAAAGAAGGAGAAGAATTACAACATAAAGTTTGGAAGCCTAGAAGATAGGAATATACAACTGCAGAACAGCAACAACGTGACAAAGCAACTGATTTATTGCAAGTGAAAGTTTGGGACTGAGGAAGAGTTTTATCAACTTATGGAGATATATGGTCAGGAGACCTTGATTTTCTTTTACTAGGGGAGTCTGATGCAGGTGCATCTAACCTAGGGTTGAATATTTACTAAAGGAGTTAGTTAATTTAGGATTTAAATATTCATTGTGTTTTCCTATAGTTTTAGGAGAGAACGAGAATTATAGTAAATTGAAGAAGGTTTGAGAGTATTTTGGAAGAATTGAGAGAATTGTGGGTTAGTTAGATCTTATCTAGAGATAAGGGATTAGGTGAGAGATTTTATGGATCATGAGAGATATTTTGGGAGTTTGTTTAGGATCTAAAACCTACTTTAGGTTTAGATCCACTTGGATAAATCTTGGTGAGCCCATGAGGCATGGAATTAAGGGAGAGAGTTAGGAATGAGAAGCCAATGATAGGCCAATATTTCTCTTATAAATATTTTATCTATTAATGATATATTTCTAAGATTTTTATGTGCATTTGATATTGTGTGATTTTCAGTTTTTACTATGTGTGTTAATTATTAAGTGCATACCCTATGGTTTATGCCTCAGGCTGGAAGTAATATTTTGTAATTTTGAGGTGTTAATTCTATGAAAGCATTGATGCATTAAGAATAACAATGCACCAGGGCGCTAATTGCAAATAATACCATTGCTTGAAGAAATAAACGACCTAGTGCTGTCGTTTTTCGAAAAGGCATGGGTCATGCAAAAAGATACCATCACAGTGTTTTTATATAACGTAACTCACTAGTGTATTTTTATGTTATGGACGATCCAATTTTTTGTATGATATTTTCTTTTTTTTTCAAAACATCGTCTTGTGACAGTGCAATTATTGTAATTTTTAAAATCTGTTATTCATTGAAAAATCGGCGTATATCTTATAACACTATTCATATATATTAAAATTTGATTAATGCATTTATATATGATGTTTGGATTAATTTTTTATATTACGAGATTTCACATCTCTTCATTATAATATTTAATCATCCATATATTTAATTAGTGGTGTAACATTTCACAACGACCTTAGATAACACAATAGAATAAATTAAAATGAATTTAATTGTATATCAATAAGAGACTCTTTCTCATACAAAATGGGATTATTATTAGTAACCCCTTGTATTTCAATTGAGACACTATGTGACTCTATTACGTTAAACAAAATGTATGATTTTCACAAACAATTATTTCAAAAAATACAACATTTTGCATTGATATCCAAATAGATCATCATTCTTTGTTGGAACTGCAGTCAGTGCTTGAACTACTTCCATGACTTGAGTTATTTGGAGGAATGTTTTGTTGATTACATTGATTGTTTTTTTCTTCTTTATCTTGTTCCATTTGAAAACATAAAAATAAAGTGTAATGAATGTACCTACATTGGTGAGAATAATGAAAATTGAAATAAATAATATACATAAATGTAAATCAAATAACAATGTACCATAGCAAGAAGTGAACCATAATATGTGCACATGGTTTCAAAACCAAGTCTCATTCCTTTTTGCAACAATTCTTCTACTGGTGTAGTTCCATACTTTGTTTCCTGCATGTTTTAAACCCCATTATAAATCATAGATTTAATATAAATGATTTTTTTGTTCTGTTGACACCTAATCCTCTACGATTGGGTGAATCTGGAATGTGAACAGTCATCAAGAAGATGAACTGAGCAGTCACATTCTTGTATATAACAATAGCTACCTAATGAAATAAATGAATCAGTTTTTCTGCCAAGTCTGGAGTTACTCCTGGCCTGATATGGTATCAGAGCACAGGTCTCGGGTTCCTTTTTTAGTGTGCCTTATAACTCCTCTATTCCATACTCTGCCATAACGCATCTGTCTGCTATTGTGCATCCGTTGGTTAACGCCTGACATGGTGAACATTTGAGATTCTTCAAACTGAGGCTGTGTGAATGGTGGAAGGAGCCATTTCATTTTTCTGAAGAAAGAAAGACAGTAAAACTTTCAGGTATCAAAGCGTTTGAATTGTTGTGTACGCAGGTGTTAAATTAATGTTTATTTGAAATGTTGAACGTTGGTATGGTGTATTAAAACTGTATTAACGCTGTTTATAACGCTGGTATGGTGTATGGCGTTGTTTGTATGGAGATACTGACATTAAAAGAGCTGTCTCTTGAATGTATTAACGTTGTTTATAACGCTGGTATGGTGTATGGCGCCGTTTGTATGGAGATACTGACATTAAAAGAGTTGTCTCTTGAATGTATTAACGTTGTATTAACTGCGTTGAATGTATAACGCTGTATTGAATGGAGAACGCCTGGAGTTTCATGTATAACGCTGTATTAAATGGAGAACACCTGGAGTTTCATATATTGAGGATAGTTTCTGGTGTTAAACTATGACCGTATATTCGTTGGGCGTTCCTCTTTTTTGATATTACTTTGCTCCATATTGCCTTTATATAATGGAATGGCATATACTGAAAAGGGTTATATGCATCGACATAGCATATACTGAATTAAAAAAAAATGGTTATATGCAGTGAAAATTTTATGATAGTGATAGCATTCCTTTTTAGCAGCAGAAGTTTTTTTTCTCCATAAGAGCAAATTTTTTTGCCTTTGTTGGAGGGTTATCAACATTCCTTTTTAGCAGCAGAAGTTTTTTTCTCCACAAGAGAAAATTTGTTTTTTCCATCTGAAGTATTAGTCTATCAACAAAAGTATTTTTTTTTCTATCAGCAGAAGTAATTTTTTACAGAATGCATTCAATCATCTCTATGGTAGTAATAGTTCTCATTGGCAAGGAGAACTATCCTGATTGGTCCCGGATGATACAACACACCTTCATCTTCAATGAGTTGTGGAAAGGAGTGTGTGTCGGAGAAGGAGACAGTGACCCAGAAAAGCTTACCCTAGACAAAGAGCTTGCCATTTGGGAAAACAAGAACGCAAAGCTTATGCATTAATCGCAGCATCTGTAAATAAGGAGGTGAGTCGCCACATTTCATCATATTCAACTGCCTTTGAAGCCTTACAAAAGCTGAAAGAACTCTATGAATCACATTATGCACTTGAAGTAGTCCAACTCATGATTAAACTCTTCACTCTTGAATTGCAAAATAATGATCCTCTTGCTCTTGCATCTGAAATAAAGTCCATAATGCATGATATCAAATCCACTAAAGTTGAGCTGGATATCTCTCTTATTGCTTTTCTCAAGGCACTTTATCCTACATACTCCAATTATCTTGAGTCTTTGCAAGCAAATGGAAATATCAAAGATATAACCTTTGACTCTCTGGTGAAAAAGTTTGTTGAAAGAGAAAAAGCCTTTGGAAAGAAGACTGCCCCTGAATCTTCTGAAGAGACTGTGTGCCTTGCTCATAAAGAAAAGTATCCTGCTCAAGATTCTACAAGAGGAAGAGGTGGACGAAGAGGAAGAGCAAGATATTTCAGAGGCAGGGGGGGCAGACATTCTCAAGGAGAGAAGGTAGATTTACATTGTATTCGCTGCAAAAGAAATGGATCACATGATGCCTCTACATGCAAGCTACCATGGGACAAAATTGAGCAGAGAAGAAACCAACAGAAAGGTAAAATTGATGATAC
>APFE030792538.1:10683-42432 GCA_000404065.3 Pinus taeda
TCTTCTTTCAAATTAAAAACTCCTTTTACAATGGTTTTGTACTGGTGCAGTCCTTTACCAGTACGCAGGCTGCAACCTGCTGAGAGCTACAACTCTCTCTCGTTTTCCAGTCTCTCCTGAAAGGGAGCTACAACCCCCTACTTCTTTTCAAGGACCACTTTTCATAAATTTTCAAACTGGATCCATATACATCAAATGATCATCAAGTACATATAAATTATACAGTCAGCTGTAATAACCAGATCAACAGTAACAGAACAGAACCCAGAACACCTTTCCAACAGAAAAATTCAACCAACAGAAGATCTTAACATAGATACGCGGTTTTTCTTTTACTGGCCTGCGTTGCTACGCAGTTCACCTTTTGCTTCTCTGTGTATACCTGCAGATCTCCTTCTTCTGCCCTGCGTGGCCACGCTCTACTCCTTTTACTGAACTGCGTACAGTACGCACCCAAAAACAGTATCGCGCCGCGTACTTCTCAGAAAGTACGCACCCAGAAGAATAATCGTGTCGCGTTCTGCTACAGAAAGCACGCACCTGAACCACTGTTGCCCTGCGTACCTACGCACTGAGCCTTTGCTGCTTCTGCGTACCCACGCACAGAACCTTCGACGCCTCTGCGTACCCACGCACTGAACCTTCGGCGCCTCTGCGTACCCACGCACTGAACCTTCGGCGCCTCTGCGTACCTTGGATTAGGGCTGAAATAACCTCAGATGCTCAGATCTGAACTTGTGCTCAAGAGATCACCCTTCGCCAATTCGCTTCTGACTTCTCCTTTATAAATCTATCTTTTAAGGACCGAGAACCCAATAGATCAGATCTTAAGATATTCAAAGACACAAAAGATGCTGAAGCCAAATGATCTCCTTTGCTTTATATAGGCAAGCTCTTCCTCAAATCAAGGATCATGGGGCTCAATAATAATAATAAAATAATCAATACCACGGATCAAAAACCATGATAACCCAATACTGTTGGCTAAATACCATGAGAAACCCCACGTGTGGGCGCTTAACTGCCTTGGAATGTGTGCACTGGGGTACGCACCTCATGGATAGGTAATCCGCATATTTGGACGCGGTCCCTGCATGGCATACCTGCGGGTACGCACCTCCTGAACTGTTCTCCTGCGTATTTCTTTATTTTTATCAAAATGAAAGCCATGTCATGGGTGTTTCCATCAAGTACAACGTCTGAAATCATACCAGAACCATAATGCCAACAGTCTTGAGTAGATCTAGGAGCAAATATCTAGATATTTATGAGTCAATTCACTCCTTTGACCCTTAGAACTTCATTAGGGTCCACTAACGTTGTTCCCGAACTAGAAACTAGAGTTATTTGGGTCACTAATGCTCCCTTATGCTTGCATAGAAGCTTTATAAAGCAGGTTTTCATTGCATAGCCAGCGTTAGTGTGGAAACAAGGCATGTGATCTTGGTCTTTGCTTCAGCTATCATGTCTTTCCCCTCTAAGTTGATGAGGGGGTGAATTTGTTGTATAACACACACCAGTCCTCAAAATTCTACTGGTGTGTACCCCACCACCTTGCGGCCATAGCGTGTAGTGCCCATTTCAGAGCATCGAAATGTTGTTTTTCCGGCACTTCTCTTTCAAATTTGTCCAGGAAATCATCCAACTTTGTCAACCCATCATACATAGGTAGGTCTCTTGTTTTTTTTGCTACACAGCGTAGTGACCTTATCATCATGTTGCAATTAAGTGTGGTTACCTCGTGTAACTGGTTCTTCCATTGTTCTATCTCCTCATCTGAATCTGAGGTGCAAGAGCTTTCACGCTCCCACGAAATCTTACCATCAGCTATTGGATTCACCTAGTCCTGCTCCCACGCAGTTATCTTGTAGATACAGTCTAGATCATCATCACTCTCGTAGTCGCGCACTGGCTCTGTGTAGCGCGATCCTTCTGCAGGGTCTAAAGGTACCACTACACGCAGCAACTTTTTCTCAAAAATCATCTTGCGCTTCTTTAGATTTATCACTCCATTCATGTCAGTGGCTGAATATATTCCCAATAGCGTGGGATAGGGATTGTTGTCATCAACAATCTCTATCACTTTGAAATTTTCAAGCAGGCTCACACCTTCGATATCTATCGTTATTCCTTATAATCTTCCCATAGGTAAGATCTTTTGCTGGTTCGCCATTCACAATTGAATAGGAGACCATTACAACGCAGTCCTACCCATGCACTCCCATGTCTGCTTTGGCAGGATGTTCATGTTCGATCTTAGATCCAAAATCATTTGATCCATTTCATATTCCTTGATCTACGTAGTCAATCTCATCTACCTTCCTGTTCGTGATGTGTGCTTCCCTAGCTTCTGGACTACACACGGTTCTCCTGGCACAGTCCCATAAAATCTAATTATGAGTTCTTGTAGCCCCTTCACAACCTTGCTGTCATGCAACAACTTCATGCATGTCTCCAAAAAGGTAGTGAGCATTGATGGGTCCATTTCCAGTTCCAGTTTGTTTTTACTACCTGAAGTGGAGGCCTCTGCGAAGCTCTTCTTAGCTTCCATGAATGTCTCCTTAGCGTGCTCTAAATCAAATTCTAGTTCCTTTGTTGGATCCTTGCAAACCCAGACACTCTCTTTAGGTTTCTTGCCCTGGTCATATCCTGTCATGATACCACTTCGTAGCACGATATTTACATTCAGGTCTTCCTTGCGTAGCTCAGATCTCATCATTTGCAGGTTCTGAGTCGAGGGAGGTTGCAGTGCTCCTTTGTCACGTAACCTCACTATCAATGTGGGACAGTCCTTTGTCTCATGATCAAACTGGGTACAATATAATCATGATCGTCTCATCGAATATTTACAATCATGGGCATAATGCCCTGGCCCTCTGCAATTATAACAAGTCAATTGGTCGCAACCTCTTCCTGGTCCCATTTCACCTCGACCTCGTTCGCGCCCCTGAAATCCAGTGCGTGCCATCCCTGCATTTTAATCAAGGGCTTGTGTTTCGGTCTGAACTCTATAAGTAGGAGTCTGATCCATCATCAATTCATAACTTCTATAGGTGCATTCATCGTGGCCTATTGACCTGCAGAAATTACAAAACAATTGTTGGGAATTCTATGTATACTTTTGTAATAGATGGAAGTTATCTGTAGCATGCTTCCCTCCTATCTGAAAAATCATGCACCATAATGTAGGCATCATGCCCAGTCCTGCTTGTGCCTCTGGTCTCAATGGCATTGGTCCTCCTCCCGCCAGGTGGTTCGCAAAGACTGGACAATGGTCCTTGTCATGTCCCTGGCCTTTTCACTTTAGGAATCATACCTCCTCGCGCGATTCTGGGTGAGCTGTCATGTCTTGTTTCAAACTCTGCATCTCAAGACCCAAGTTTTTCAACTACTCGTGGATCTGTTGAACTCCTAGGTTAGGATCTTGTATCGGGGTCTTATGTAGTCTCATTGCGATCTCCAACGCCTCGGCCTGAGTGGATAGCTTCTTCTGTGATAGTGCATTTTTTAGATGTGGTGTTAGCGATGCTACAAACCATGCACATTGTTGCCCATCCGTCAAGGTCATGTTGGCTTCACGAATCATACCCTTCAGTCTCTGATCCAGCTCCAAGGGGGTCTCGCCAGTAAGCATCGCGATTTCCTTAAATCTGATGATCGACTGTGTCTCTGACTTTAGTCTGCTAAATTCCTTGTTTAGCGCAACTTGGTTATCTTTGATCCCTGTGTTTGGATTGTCATTGGAGTGCTTAATGTACCAAGTCAGTGCGCAATCCTGCAAAGTGCTGACCAGCGTTGCTTTCTTTATATTGTCATCTGTGACTCCATGTGCTTCCCATACAGCCTTTACCACGAAACAAAACTGGTCCAGATCTTCATTCCCTACTCCTTTTAACACCGACAACTTTATCGCGATCACCATATTGAACTATGGTGGGGGCGGAGGTGGTGTGGGCGACGACCGAGGTGAAGATGGTGAAACTGGTGGTGGTGTAAGTTGGGGTGGAATGCGCTGAATTCATTGCTTTATCAGACTGATTGCACTTCTTGGTGAAATCTTTGTGAGCTCTTCCTCACTTTTCCAAGGAGGTGAAATCAAGGGGCTAGACTCTAGTTCTGTGCTACCTTTGTTTCTATAGATCCTCCCACTCCGCATAGCCCCAAACATCCATTTATTCACATAACCCACTTTTCACACAATAGAATTTTAATCCAAGTGTTCAAATATTTAACGTACTTACCTCGTGGTCCTTTAAGGAAGCGTTGTTCCACCTCACTATAGCTAACTGAAGTATCTACCACGAACTCGGTGATAAACCCTCCTATAATTCGATCAAGCCAATGGTCCACAGTGTGCGCAATCTTATCTTCTGATGCTTCAAGTCTATGCACCAAATTTGGAGTCCACACAATAGGTTTATCGATCCTACACCTTCCTTGACTATTTGCTAGCTTCGAGATCCACTTGTACAACTCAGAGGGAGAGGATGCAAAGAAAATTTCATGGATTTCTGTATAAAAGTAGCAATCTAACCACTCTTCCTTTGATAACACAAATTCTTGTTTTCCTGCACCGCGAACTCGTGAATCTTCCTATCCAACCACTCTTCAATTCCTTTCTTTGTCGGATTCCAGTGATATGACATCAGACATCTCTTATGCATATCCTGGTCCTGGCAACGGAACCATTTGTTGGCTAATTGGGGCCTGACCTAGGTTCAGAGTTAAGTTAGCCAAACAAATCCTGGTACTACTGGCCCTTTTGGCAATAGTCCGCGGAGCACGGATTGAGGTCTCAACTGAAGTAGTATGGGAGGGTGCTAGAACTAGTTTTTTGCACCCTAGAGATGTCTGATGAGTTCAATTGGTCCGTGGTTTGACCCTACACGCAGGTTGCTTCGCGCACTTTCCTGTACATTGTGGCCCGATATACTATCTACGCACAGCCCTACTTGGGGGCTGAACGTTGCACTTCTACATTATTACCCAATACTTTACTGGTATTCCAATGTTAGTTGATTATCTCAGCCTACTTGCATGCTTTAAGTTATACTTAACAACATAAACCATTCATGCAGGTGTACACAGTAAATAAATAGTTTATTTGAAAATTATATCAAACATGCATTAACCCAAGAATAGATTCATGGAATTATGATAAAACTTCTCTTTATTAATTCCTTCCTCGGTTACAGACTCAACTCTGCTCAGTTGAAGGGATCCGTGCACTCAGTTGCAGACTACTAGGCCTTTACACACTCAGCAGCAGAGCCTTTTCCTACTCTACGACCAACAAACACACTTCACTTAGTTACTTCAACTCTTTCTTCTCCTCTCATTCATTATCTCCCTTACACTTAGAGCCTTGCTCTATTTATACAATCCCATGGTCTGCGGACCATAGGTAGGTCTATCCAGCCAACATTACATTACAAAACTAGGGCGGACAACCCTGTGAATCTATTATACTTTTGCACCCCACACCCATAATTCACAGAGCTTTACAACAAAATTCAGTCAAAACTTGGGCTTTGAGCCCCAAAACATGCATTGGGGGGATTCCATGCCAAAAATTTGGGTAATATGAAGAGTTGTGAAGACTCCTTCACGTGAAGACAGGTTGTCATGAATATAGCAGTGAGGCTATAGGTTGACAGAATTTAGTGAAGAAGATTTTGGGAGCAGAGAATTACTATCAAACATATCTAGACAAAATATAATAGTGGTGGAGCCCAGAGGGTTGGTGACTTGAAGGTTGGAGCCTTGAACAAGACAGGGTTGGTGCCTTGACAAGATAGGTTTGGTTCCCTAGAGGTTGGAGCCTCACAAAAGATCAAGTTGGTGCTTAGAAATGGGTTAGAGCCCTATATATATTGTATGTGATATATTATAAAAATTATATTGATAAAATCATTTATTCCTATTGTTCATTTTGTGTTCTAAATATAATTGATTTAACTGGTAAAAATAACAATTGAAAAGAAATATTGATTCACCCCCCCTCTCAGTATTTCCAACAATTGGTATCATAGCTAGTACCTTCACTCAAAGCCTAATAGCTTGACGGTTGATAAATTAGAACACAAATGGCAAAGCCAGGGAAGAAAGTCTCCAATCCTCCTAAAGATGTGTCTCCCTCAACCATCGAAGTTGAAATCAATCAATTTGTAAAGGCTCCATGGTTTAATGGAAACTTTTATATATGGGAAGCAAGAATGAGGAATTTCTTAAAGACTCAAGGCACTGAAATCTGGAAATCAGTGATTGTTGATAGCATGATGGATGGAGAATCCAAGGAGTATAATGCAAAATCAATCAAGGAAATCTTGAATGGGCTACTAGATTCTATAAAGAACAATTTAGGAAAATGTTCGTCAACAAAGGGTATATGGGACAAACTTCATGACCTTCACTGGAAAGGAGCATTGACCATGAACACTAGTCAAGAAGATGATGGAAACCAAGAATTAAATCCAAAACCCATCATATAAGCTTAAAATGAGAATGATGACATCAAATCTAAAGAAGACCTAGAAGATGAAGAGAATGAAAAATATTTTGAAGAAGATATCCTCACTAAACTTATGGCTGACATGGAAGACATTATCAGTTTGAAAAAGGAAAACAAGGAACTTAAGAAGAAAGCACTAGCTAGTGACCTAGACCAAACAAGGAAGAAAGTTGACCTTGTCAAGCTTCAAGTACAATAAAGGGATGAAGAGATTACCAATATTAAGAAGGAATTTCATCCAAAGAAAGCATCATGAAGAAGTCATATCCATGACAAATCAATTAGATAAATAAAAGAAACAGGAAAATAACTTGTCAAGCCACCTTGAACAAAGGCAAAATAGCTTGAACAAACTTGAGATTAGTCAATACAAGGAAGAGGTCTCCTCCCTTAGATCACATCTAGAAGAAGAAAGAAAACAAGCACAAGAAATTGAGAAGACAATGGAAGCACTGGTAATCATAGAAGGACAGGTTGATGAAGCTTAAAAGGAGAAAAACACCATGATATGCCAACTAAAAGCAAAGGATGAAGAAATATTAAAACTAAAATCCAACCTCAACCATCTCAAGGCTTAAACACGTAAAGCTACAAGGATCATGGAAGAAATGGAGAGAAGTCTAGCTAAGGAAAATGAATAAATCTTGAGAATGAAATCAGATATTATGTCCCTTAAAACAGAAGAAAATGAAGCAATATGTATCAAGGAAGAGTTTAAGAAACAACTTTCTAAGAAGAATAATTATTGCGAAAGATTGGAAGAAGAGATTGTCTCCCTCAGGAAAAAGGTTGAAGGGATGGACAAATTTTTGAAGAGCTCTCAAGCCTTGGATGACATGCTCAGCCATCAAAGATCCCCATTTGATAAATCGAGTCTTTTTTATGAAGGAGAATCCTCAAGCAAGAATGATAATGCTTCAAACAACAAGGATGTGAGGAAGCCAGAAAGAAATGTTGATGCTCCCAGTTCCAGCAAATCCAAGGATAAGAGTCAAGGAAACAATGAAGGAAATCCTATTGCAAGAAGAAATGCAAATGATGTCAAGGATGCAAGAAGAAATGGTTATAATCAAGGGATTTCAAGGAAGAAAGACTTCAAAAGTACATCAAGGAAACCTTCTTCTCCCAGGTACCAAAGTATATTTCTTGGTTATTGTTATTCTTGTACAAACTTTGGACACATGGCAAAATATAGTAGGGCATACCAAAAATATAGACACTATGGTCCCCGACAATCTCCTTGAAGCAATTTTGTAGGAAGAAAGCATGAATTCTTATTCATGAACAACATAGAATGCTTCAAGCATCATAACATTGGTCATATGGCACATGATTGTAACTTAACTTGGGATCCTACACAAGCTAGAACCATTCCAGAGAAGAGAATTACACAAGTATGGAGAAGAAAGCAAATACAATCCGAAAATCTCTTGAACTCTCCAGCCAACAGCACATGTTGTTGACTTGATGAAGATATCCTTGATATTCTGAGTGTTTGATGATGGGATTCTGCCAAAAAGATACCATGCATACAGTTAGGGGGAGCTTGTGATTCTTGATCATTATTGCAGAAGCTATTCGTGAAAGGGTCCTTATGAAATCCTTGATGAGCTATATTAACAATCATTCTTTGATAGATCATTTCTCATGAACACTCCTTTGAAAGAACATGATCTCATATATATCCAATGGACTGTTGTTAAAGATATTTTTCACTTGATCTCTAAACAGAAACTGCAGCGGCCATATAATGTTAATAAGTGAATAACTGTGTTGTTGTTACTACAGAAGTTGAATATTTAGGCTCAGGGATTTTATGTGAGAACAGGTAAATTATGGACACAAATAGAGGCAACCTTCAAACAAACAAATACATCTGGGAATGAAACTTGAAGAAAGAGCAGTTGCCAGCATCTAACAAAACTGAAGCATTGCAAAAAGTTGCATATCAGTAAAAAGAATTCAAAAGATAGACACAGATTGGATGTCAAATCTGCTAGTAGAAATAACTTGCAGAAACATTTACTAGAACACAAGGAAAAATGGCTCATCAAAAGTACTATAGAAAGAATAATGTTGCACAATCGAATATAAGCTCAGTTTAATGTTGGTTACTTTGGAAAATAGCAAAAGTGAGGCAAATTCTCTCACCATCTCATACGAATGCAATAATGTTAAAATATTTAATGGCAATGACTTAAGTAAAAGCACAGAAATACAGAGGAACTCGGATTTTAAGAAAGATAACGAAAAATACAACTTCGCTGGTTTTCTCTCTTGTTTCAGAGTATGAAGACCTCTTAAACATGGCTATGGAGACAACAGAATACAGACAACAATCCTTCTATCTTGAGGAATAAGAAGAGAAACATGAAAGGGGGAGTAGTTTTACAAGAGGAGCAGTTTGATAAGGGGAGTCTTTGTGCACATCTTTGTCATTGATGTCAAAGGGGGAGAAAAGAAGAATATTTCCATTAATGACAAATGGGGAGATTGTTAATCTAGGTTGTCATTGATGTCAATATAGTAGTGTTTCTGATGGAAACTTCTTTGATATATGATGTTTCCTATTGATTCCCATTGATCATAATGCTCATAGTGATGAATGTTTGACATATGATGATATGATGAGATGGAAGATCCAAGTGGATTAAATACGTCTATACAAAACGAATAAAAGCAGTAGAGCCATTAGAGCAGTTTATCGAAAGCCATCAAACAAGAGCCATCAGAAGAGAATCCATAACGGAGGAGTTGACAATAAAGACCACAAAACACATTGGTGGCTTATATCGGTGCTTTATCGAAAACTTTATTATATGCCACTGCACAAAACCTATGATTGTCATTTGAGCTGCGGACCCTGTTAGTGTTAGTATCTTCATCCCTCCATCAATGATCAAATTCTCCTTTTACACGCATTTTAGGTGTCCCATCCAATCAGCTACATTCCATTAGGTCATGGATCAACTGATGGAAGTGGTTCATTATCAAATTTCCTTCATGGTCTTTACCTGCTGGCCTATTTTCGCATATTCAAGTCATTTATAGTGATTTTTTGTCATTACATTTGCAAAAAGCCATTTTAGGATTTTTAGGTCTCACTAGGTCTAGGGTTCGCCACCATGGTCTTCAAAAACTCAATAAGAGGTCAGCGGGCATATGAGGATGTCTAATAAGTTCATAAAATTACAAAATTCACTGATGATATACTTCATAAAGGGTTTTTACCTCAAAACTCTATTTTGAGGTGAAAACAGGGTTTTTTCTATTTTCATGTACAAATTTTATGTAATTCTAATGTTTTCATATGTAATAAGCTCTAGTTATAGCCCTTGATTACCTTGCCATCTCCAGCACTCCAGCCACTACAAAAAACAAAAAACATCAAAGCATCAGTTCATCAAATGATAAAAATAGCTAAACTGCAAAAAATAGAGTTTTTTTTTCAAAGCAAAGTGAAAAGGAACTTTAGAAAAATGGGTTTCTAAATGAAAAATTAAAGTCAAGATGGATATAAAGTTTTCCTTGGGGTTCGAAAACTTCATTTTGAGCAAAAGAGAGAGCAATAGGGAGAAAATCACATTTTGAGGAGAAAGAGTGAAATTTGCAGCAAAATTTCAAATTGTCACTGGTGCGACACACCTGGGCACCTGCCTGGTGCTACGCACTAGGTGCAGTTTTTACAAATGAAACGAAACTGGCGCTACGCACAGAAATTGTGCTACACACCTAGGTGTTGGTACGGCACATCTATTAGCTGAGCTCCAAAATGAATTGCATTGATTTTACAAGACTCCAAATTTTCAAATAGGCTCTCAACAAGTAAGTACACCCTCCCATATGGCCTAGTAAGAGATTTTTTCATCCATGGTGGTGATTTGAATATTGAAAAATGAAACCCTAGCTGCTCTCAAAGTTGTCTTGCCAAGCTTGTCTAGGGTTTTGTTGTTTTTGTTTTTTTCACTCCCTTGTGATTATTTTCCTATATCCCATCCCCCTGCACTAAGTTTCCCTAAATCCCTTCCTCTTTTCCCCTCCTATTAACACTCACCTTACGCCCTATCACCAAAACCTAAGCCCTATACATAATTCCTACCAATCTCAAAACCCTAATTCCCATATCCCAAACCCTATCATTCCCTAAAACTCTACTGCCATCATCAAAACCCTCATTCACAGTCCTACTATCAGTCAATCCTTTTATCCCCAAAAAAAAAACAGCAGTGTTCCTATATTTGAGAAAATATCTTCATACTCATCATTCTTCAATCCACATTTGCAAGAATGGAGACAAACTCACCATATGAAAGGGATGATGAAACTGTCAGTGATTCTTCCCAAGAGGCTCATGCACTAAGAAAACCACATAAAGGAGAAAAACACATCCAGGAGGAGCCCACCACTCTCACAGAGTTACTAGCTTGCCCTCTTGCAGTAACATGTTTTAAACATCAGTCTTGTTACTAGTTTTGTGAGATGGTGGAGAGGGTGAAATATCACCATGAGCTTGCTAGGTTATTTGTTCTTCATCTTCACAATGGCCAGGTGAACCTAGTTGGTGTTTCTTTCACTTTGACACCTAAAACTATTGCAGCAACAACAAGCATCCCTAATGTGGGAGAATAGTGGAATAAAAGGCAGCATGTGGGCAAAGAGCATTATGAGCCTTACATCAAGGCTAGTTATCAAATGAAAATCAGTAGGGTCTTTCCTTTCAAATACCTACAAGACATTTATGCTCCACTTATGAAACTCATTATCAAATATTTCACCTGTGAAGGGAGGTTTTCTCATTTGTATACTTACCATGTTAGATTGTTAATGCACTTCACTAGAGTGAGGATGATGAACCTCCCCTATTTCATATGTAGAAATCTTGAGAAGATGGCTACATATGTGCAAAGGAAACCTCTTCCTCAGCATTGCAATAGCATTTATCATTTTTCATTGATTAGGATAGTTTTTTTGCATCAACTAAGCTTGTTGAATATTTCATGGAATACTTTCATTGCACATGAGGTATTCAAAAGCCCTCAAGTGACTCCATCGGTGCTTCATGAGGAAGGAGGGCCTTCAAACCAGCCAGATGTTCATGAGACTGAACCTTTAGGTGTGCCAATGTTTTTCACTTATGAGAAAGGCACAAGGAAACTATTTGCAGCTGCCAAACGAGTATTATCTCCACCAGGGGTGGAAGGGGTCTCATTCTCTTCGCCAAATAAAGGGAAAATGTTATCTTCACCTAGGGTGAAAGGGTATTTTCCTTCTTCTTTAGCAGAGCAGGTACAGGATAGAGAAAATAAACCATTGCATGATGAAGGGCCTTTTAAAGGCCAAGAAAGGGATTTCATTTTGATTGAGGAAGAGGACACTAATTTGGGCTCACTCAAGGATGAGATCATCAAAGAGCAGGAAGTTGAGATCCAAAGCCTATCACTTAACATTGAGAGGTCTAAATGGATCATTAATTACCTTGAGCAACAGAACAAGAAATTGGAGGACAAACAAACAATCATGGAGCTGCAAAACATAAGGGAAAACCGGTAATTGGCAAAGAGAAGGAAAATCTAGCTAACTTCACTAGAGAAAGAAATAGAGGCCCACCGGGAATCATGGTTAGAGAGGGAAAATATTCATTTGGAAAAGCTACTGGACAAGGTTAACAAGGAGAAGAAAATATTGCACCACATGGCTTATCACTATTTGGACCGGAACAAAATTTGCAAGGCAAGGATAAGAAGCCTAAAAGCCAAGTTAAGGAGAGCCTTGAAAGTAAAAAAAGAGAAAGATAAGCTCAAGATCTTGGCTGAAGCATCACTGGCCCAACATAGCACATGAAGAGGATCCCTCATGCCAAATTTCAAAAGTTTTTGTCATTTTTGAATTTATGTGGCAAAAAACAGGTTTTTTTGACAACGGTGGTGCTACGCTTTTGATGGGGACATCTTCTTGAAAAATGTCTTACATATTTGGAATCAGCATGAAACAATATGCTTTCTCAGAAATGGATGGAAAGTTTTGACAAGTTTTGGACCTCCAAAAGGGCCAAAAACACCCAAAAAGTGCCCTCTCTGCCACTTTTTTGTTACACAGGAAGCAGTCTTGGGAGATTGCATTTTTGGAGGGGAAAATAGACTCCAAATCAAAAAATTCAAGTTGTCCCAAAAAGTCAACTCACCGCAATTTCCAATGAGCTATCCCGCACCTTATTTGGACTTCGGGAAGCCTTCCAAAAGTGGCTTTGACAAAGTGCTACACACAGAAAAATGGCACTACGCATAGGAGGAAAATTTGCCAATTTTGCCTGTTTAATTAGAATTTCGCCTAGTTTTCTACTAGTTTGACTTTTTCTCTCTCATGGTCAAATTCATGATGTAAATTGATGAAAATTGATGTACTTTGATGTAAAAATGATGAAAATTGACTCAAGGAGGTAGATACATCAGTTTTAGGTGTTTTTGAACTGAATGAATCAATTTCCATAGTTTTAGAGGCAAGTTGTTCCACTGCCTATTTTTCAGTTCCTAGTTTAGGTCTTGTTGAAACAGCTCCTTGACTCATGGATTCGACCCCTAATGGCTAGCATAGGTGGTTTTATGGCCATATCTTGTAATTTCTTAGTCATTTGTCAAGGTTGGACTCTTGTGGATGCATTGAGCACTATTGTACATCACTTCTGCAGTTTGGCAAGGAAATAAACCAGGGTTTTGCAGCATTTTGTGGGATTCTTGTGGTAATGTGCTTTAGCATTGTTTTCTTCTCTGTAATTTAGTTCATATTTTGTTTATGTATGCCATCATCTCTCCCTTTCAGCATAACTAAATGAATCAAGATTAAAGGTGGAATTCATTGGTGTTTCAGTGCTCTACCTTGGGGTTTATTTAGTTCTACATGTTTTCTATTGTTTGAAGAAGACTCATGATACTTGTATGCCCTCTCCAGCTCTCCACTACTCTTTAGACTCGCCATTACACTCATTTAAAAGTGCTAAAACACTTGCCTACCTCGCCCCACAGAAACATCTGCAAATCTGTGTTCATTTCATGGACCCAAAACTTCCTTCCCCATCTGATCTGGCAACCAACCATTCAAATCCAATCAAATCCTCTAAGTAATCATACCTAGCCTAAAACTAGTTGTTATATCAGTCATCTCAAGCCTTCCTTGATAAATTTTCATTGAGATTGACAAGGAGAGAGCCCTCTCCTGACCTGGTAGGGCTAGCTACCAGGTGAAGCATGGTTTGATGTTACCCTAGACCTGCCTTTTCCAGCCTGAGGTAGATTTAGGCCCTAACATAGTGGCGACCATATTGGGGATGAAAATTTTGTTTGCTCATTAGTGTTCTTTGCTTTATAAACTACAGACGAATCCTGAAGTTAGCCAAGTAGCCTTCGAAATGCTCTTGCTATGCAAGTGCATAAGTAGATGAATGTTGCTTCAGTCAATCTCCGGTTTAGTTTTATAAACTGAACATCTGACTTGCAAATTGCCCCACTACAATAAATAATTCTAGACTTTTGGATGATGAGTTTAGACTTCAGTAGGCTGATAATATTGTAATGTCAATTTAATTTTTGGGAATAATTCAACACACTACCTTCCAGACGATACACTAGAGCCAATCCTGATCCTGATCCTCCTCCCATGTATGAAAACCCAAATCTCATTCCAAGAATTCTCCATCAAGAAAGTTTTGTGACTCCTATGTTTAGATCTCATTCATGCTTGATTGTTTTTTAGTATCTTGAAGATCTCCCATTTGATGAACATTTTGATCTATCGTTTTTTGAAACTAAGTTTGAAAGTGCAATTGGTGCTACTGTTCTAAATCCGGAGTTTGTGCAATATCTTGAAACTGAAAGAGCAAATAGATCAATTGATGCTTATATTCTAAATCTCCAAATCCAATTGTGGCTACCAGTATTCCCAAGTTCTTAGAATCTACATCTGCTACTCTTGGCTCATATGTTATTGTGTCGGGTTCAAAAATTCCTATTGATCCTCCTTTTATTCCCACCATTCCCATGCAATCCACCATATCTGATCAGAGATCTACAATCTCTTCACCTCCATCAACCCCTTCTACACCTCAAACATCACCCATTTCTTCATACCCTTCAACACCTCATACACCCATCACATCGAATGCTATCATTGTTCCCACATCCCCAAGGCCAGTTTTAAATCCACCTCGAGCAATGGCTTCCAGATATGTGCCTCTCGTTTTGCCACAAAACTTGTATGTTATGCCTGCTAGTTATCAAAGTAAAATCCCATTGTTTGGTGCTTCCCAAGGTATCACAGCACAGTAGCATGTTGATTGGATGAGTGATTTCTTTGATCTCCACGAGATAGATGAAGAGAATGTGACTATGAGATTATTTATGCAAACTTTTGGAGGCGAAGTGCAAAAGTGGTTCAACGAATTTCCTGCTGGAACTATCAATACATTGGCGGTTCTTCAAAGACAATTTCTGGATCATTGGGAGGTAAATAAAAATCCACTCCAAATCCTTTCCGAGTATGAAAACATAAAGAGAAATGTTGGTGAAAGTGTCCAGGACTTCTGTGTTAAATTCAACACTATTTATAATGCCATTCTAGCCGATATCAAGCCACCAATAGGGCTGGCTTTAATCAAATTTCCTGATGGATTTGATCCCAACATGGCATATCAATTGAGAGAAAGAGACCTAGCTACATTGGAAGACATGCATAAAATCATAGTGAGTGTTGAAGCAAATATGCTAGCTAAGAGAGCTAGGACAAAAACTGAGAAAAAGGTGACCATAAAGGAAGAAGCTTCTTCCTCATATCATTTTCTCTGTAAGCTTGAGAAGAAATTTGATAGATTCACCATTGCAGATAAGGCCAAGACACAAGTCAGAAATCCAAATTTTCATGGTCAGCAGCAACCACGATTTAGAATCAAGCAATGGGAGCAAAGAGCTCAAGATCCATCAGCTCAACAGCAAGTCAAAACACCACTACAGCAGAACTATGTCTATGGCACCAAATCAGAGGATGATGAGACTCCGATAGGAGAGGAGAATCACTTTTTTACACCATATAGTTTGCCAATTTATATCACCAAAGATGAAGAATATTCAAAAATTCCAGCTGCACAAAAAGATGAAGATTTTATATTGGCAAATGAAACAATCCTAGAAGAGGAATCAGATGAATATTAGAGGGGATACATGAACTCATTGATGGCGTAGCAAATACAATACTCACTCAGGAGTATGGAGGTACCAATCAATCCAATTCAGAAGTGGAAGGAAGCAACACCACCAAAGAATGATTCTCCAAATGTTTAGAAAAAGGAAAAGGAGCCAGTAGATCCTACTTCCAACAAAGTGCAATCAGCGAATGAAAATCAAATCAGCCAAGTGCAACAAAGGAAAAGACTGAAAAGAAGGATGCTCCAATCAAAGAGGTAGAGAAAACTACAATCTTTAGCTTAGAAAATGAAATTGTTAAGTTAAAAGTGTCAATACCTTTGACTGAATTAATGAAGAATAGCAGCTATAAAGGTCAAGTGGCAAAGATTTTGAATATAGATCCTCTGTCTGATATGGTTAATGTGGAAGATGACCAACCCGAGCTTATCTTTGGTCTGGCATTAGAAGGCCAATCTAAGGATAGTGATGTAACTCTTTTTTACATCAGCCTTAGATTGCATGATTATGTCTTGCACAATGCCATGTTTGATTCAGGAGCATCTCATAACCTGATGCCAAAGGAAATTATGGAAAAATTGGGATTGGATATCACTCACAAGTACCATGATCTTTATTCTTTTGATTCTGGTAGAGTAAGATGTATTGGTCTTATTAAAGATTTGGTTGTAACTTCAGAACATATTCTAGTGAAAAATATTCTTATAGATGTAGCTGTTCCTGACATTCCTCCTAGATTTGGCATGCTTTTATCCAGATCATGGGGTGAAAAACTCAAAGGGACATTACAGTTAGATTTCTCCTATGCCACTATTCTCATTTTTGGTCAGTTGAGGAAATTATATAGGGAGAAAAACATGAAGTATATGATCACGAGCAAGGAGAAACCTTTGAATCATCCAATTAATTATGTACATACAGATTTAGAATCTTTTGTTCTTTATTCTGATAGTGGTTTCAATGATGTAAATAGTCAATTAGTTGAAGTTGAAGATATACCAAAGATAATAGAAAATTTCAGAGCTGTACTTGATCAAGAGAGACAAAGGCTTGAAAGTACCGCTGAACAGTCAACATCCCACTAGCAGCAAGAAATTGATGGACATCAGCGAAAGGTAGAAAAGCAGGAAAAATTTTAGCACTTGAAAGAAGAAGTCAGTTTGTGGAGTATGGAATTTGATGGAGCAGTAGGTAGGGAAGGTGCCAGAATTGGTATTTGGATATGCAGCCCTGTTTTCTCACCAAATAAAGTCCCAAGTAATGTAAGAGTTTGTTCATATAAGTTGGCTTTTGATTGTTCTAATAATGAAGCAAAATATGAGGCACTAATTGCAGGCTTGAAAATCCTCAAAAAGTTGAATGCAAAAAGAATTTCAAATTATGGCGACTCTGAATTAGTAATCAAGCAAGTCAAGGGTGAATACCAAGCCAAATTTCCTCAAATAAGGGCCTATCGTAATGCGGTTTTAGATATTTTGAGGTATTTTCCAAATTACATTTTGACATGTGTTCCTCGTGTACAAAATGTTATTGCAGATTCCCTTGCTACAATGGCAGCTAACTTGAAGATTCCGATGAATTCAAACAATAAGTTTGAAATTCATGTGAAACATCGCTCAGTTGTCCCTGATAATCTAAGATATTGGTAGGTGTTTCAAGATGACAAAGAGATTGAAGAATTTTTTCAAAATGAAGGAAAATATCAAGACACTTCTATAGACAGTGAGCAAGATGATGGTGAACTAGACATGGAAGTAAATCAGATGGAAGTTTTCCAATTGAAGGACAATGTCATCCCTAAAGGCCTTATACCTTTAGAGGAATTATTTGACCAAGATGATGTAGCCTGAAAGCCAAGTTTAATGCCGACTGAAAAGGGAGTTGAAGATGTGAATATCAGAACAGCAGAAAATCCAAAGATGGTGAAGTTTTCAAAGGTATTGCCTCCTCAGGTAAAGGCAAAAAAAATTAGTTTATTGTCTTCATTTAATGATGTATTTGCATGGGACTATTCAGATTTGAAGGAGTACAATAAAAGCATAAGTCAGCACATCATTCCAATCAAGCCAAACTAGAAGCCATTTCGCCAAAAGTTGAGAAGGATTAATCCAAAGTTGCTGCCATCAATATAGAAAGAGGTGAATCGATTATACAAGGTTGGTATAATCGTTCCAATAAGATTTTCAGAATGGATTTCCAATTTGGTGTCCATGCGGAAAAAGACAGGTGAGATTAGATTATGCATTGATTTCAGAAATCTAAATAAGGTATCTTTGAAAGATAATTATCTGTTGCCAAAAATGGACCACATATTCCAAAGAGTGGTTGGGGCATCTCGAATGTCACTACTCGATGGATATTCCGGCTACAATCAAATTTTGGTCCATGAGGATGACAAGGACAAAACAACATTCACCACTCCGTGGGGGACGTTTCATTATGCCAAGATGCCATTCGGTTTAAAGAATGCTGGTGCAAATTTTCAGCGAGCTATGGATATCGCCTTTGCAAATGAGAAAGATGTATTTTTAGTAGTGTATCTTGATGATTTGACAGTTTTTTCCAATTCAGATGAGGAGCATATTTACCATTTGAAGATTGTTTTTCAACGGTGTAGAGAGTATGGCATATCTCTTAATCCCAAAAAGAGCTTGTTTTCCATGGATGAAGGGAAGCTTCTTAGTCACATCATATCCAAGAAGGGTATCCGCATCGATCCTGCTCGAGTGGAATCCATTCAGAAAATTGATTTTCCTCGTAGTAAAAAGTAGATCCAAGAATTCAATGGTAAGATGAACTTCTTACGTCATTTTGTGCCAAATCTAGTTGAACATTTGACGGAAATTACAAATGTTGAAAAAAGATAGTGTGGTGAAGTGGACCGAAGAAGCTATCAAGTCTTTTAATTTGGTAAATTTGACTCTTTCTTCAGCATCAGTTTTAATCAGCCCAGATTATTCCCAATATTTCACTTTATTTTCATCTGCTTCAGAGCATACTATGACAGCAGTCCTAATGCAAAAAAGAGACCAGCTTGAGAAGCCAATTGCCTTTTTCAACAGAACAATAAGAGATGCAGCCTTAAAATATAATATTATTGAGAAGCAAACTCTTGCCTTGGTGAAAGCTCTAAAATATTTCCAAGTATATATCCTGCACTCTCATATCCTTTCTTATGTTCCTAACGCATCCATAAAAGATGTTTTGGTACAGACAAATTTGGAAGGGAGACGAGGCAAATGGATTGCAACTTTGTTAGACTATGACTTGGAGATAAAGCCAACGAAGCTCATCAAGGGGCAGGGTCTAGCAAAACTGATAGTGGAGTCTAATTTGCATGCCTTGGACATAAACTTGATTGTTGCTATGTCTGAAGAAGATGAAGACAGCTCACTCATTTAGGTATCTAAAATTTTTCATTCACGTTGGAATTCAGATGTTGTATATGTGCTCCAACACCTTTCACTGCCACCAGGGATGGCCAAAAACAAAATTAGAACTTTGAAGTTAAGGGCTGCTAAATTTTGTATTATGAATAATGCATTGTACTGGAAAGATCCTGGAGGTATGTTGTTGAATTGTTTGGTTGAGGAGGAAGAAAAACAGGTCATGGATGATTTTCACAAGGGAGATTGTGGAGGTCACCTATTTTGGAAGATGACGACAAATAAATTTTTAGAGCAAGGTACTATTGGCCAACCCTCTTTGCCAATGTTTATAAAACTATCACAAGCTGTCACGAATGCGAAATTTTTCAGGGAATGAGAAAACTACAGCCACTACCTCTCAAGCCAATTGAAGTAAGCGCTCTGTTTCAGCAGTGGGGCATAAATTTTATTGGAGAGATTCATCCTACATCTTCATCTCAGCACATGTGGATCTTAATAGCAATGGATTATTTTACAAAATGGATTGAGGCGATCCCCACTCGGCGGGCCACAGATACGGTAATAATTCAGTTTCTCGAAAATAATATTTTTTCACGTTTTGGTTGTCCTAACAAATTGATTACAGATAATGCAACAGCTTTTAAATCTAAAAAGATGATTGATTTTTGTAATAAATTTCAAATTACCTTGGGGAACTCTACTGCATACTATCCGCAAGGTAACGGATTGGTTGAATCTTCAAACAAATCATTGGTAAATATCATCAAAAAGTTATTGGAAACAAACAAAAAGAGCTGGCACAAGAAGTTAGTTAAAGCACTATGGGCAGATAGAGTAAGTTAGAAGAAGCCAATTGGCATGTCTCCGTTGGAAATAGTATATGGTATTGACACATTGTTCCTGACATCTCTCGCAGTCCCGGTTGTAAAACTTCCGCAGGAAGCTAGTAGCAAGGAGGACCATTTTCAACGAAGAACAAACGAAATGATCCATTTATAGCAGACGAGAGAGGAGGTTTTTTAGAACACCTTCAGGCTGCAAGAGAGAATCAAGAAAATCTATGATCGGAAGGCAAAGGCAGATAAGTTTCATATTGAAGACATAGTTCTAAAGTGGGATGCTAGAAACAAGGACAAAGGTAAGCATGGAAAGTTTGAGAATCTGTGGAAGGGACCATATATAATTGTTGCATATCAAGGTCAAAATGCTTTTCTCCTCAAAGAAATGAACGAGGAAGATTATCCGGGAGGGCCGATCAATGGTTGGCTACTGAAATGGTATTATCTTTGAGAAGTTTTCTTCTGTCATAATTTGTCACTGTACATGCCATTTTATTTCCTTCATTGCAAAGTGTGTACTGACGTCATTCATTCAGTTTGGGGCCCGAAGTGAAGGCTATAAAACTGAAGGTCTAATTTCAGTTTTTGGTTATTTAGTGTGGGTTGTTGAGTCAGTTTTAAGTCTTGTAATTAAGTCAGTTTTGAGTCAAAATATCGGTTTTATGTTTGCTGAAGTTATTGACTCCATTTAGCCCAATGGAAGACACATTTTCTACTTTCCAGAGATTTTTATTTCTTGGCACCTCACAGGAGCTACCATCCTCATTGGAGCCAATGTTAATGTCGGTATCTTCATCCTTCATCAGTGATCAAATTCTCTTTTTACACGCATTTTAGGTGTCCCATCTGATCAACTACATTCCATTAGGTCATTGATCAACTGATGGAAGTGTTTCATTATCAAATTTCCCTCATGGTCTTTACCTGTTGGCCTATTTTCGCATATTCAGGTCATTTACAGTCATTTTTTGTCATTACATTTGCAAAAAGTCATTTTAGGGTATTTAGGTCTCACTAGGTCTAGGGTTCACCACCATGGTCTTAAAAAACTCAATAAGAGGTCAGCAGGCATATGAGGATGTCTAATAAGTTCATAAAATTACAAAATTCACTAATGATATGCTTCATAAAGGATTTTTACCTCAAAACTCTGTTTTCAGGAGAAAACAGGGTTTTTTCTATTTCCATGTACAAATTTTATGTAATTTCAATGTTTTCATATGTAATAAGCTTCAGTTGTAGCCCTTGGTTACCTTGCCATCTCCAGCACTCCAGCCACTGCAAAAAACAAAAAACATCAAAGCATCAATTCATCAAATGATAAAAGAGCCAAACTACAAAAACAAAGTTTTTTTTAAAGCAAAGTGAAAAGGAACTTTAGAAAAATGGGTTTCTACATGAAAAATTAAAGTAAAGATGGATATAAAGTTTTCCTTAGGGTTTTAAAACTTCACTTTGAGCAAAAGAGAGAGCAAGAGGGATAAAATCGCATTTTGAGGAGAAAGAGTGAAATGTGCACCAAAATTTCAAATTGTCACTAGTGCAACGCACCTGGGCATTGGCGCGACGCACTTGCCTGGTGCTACGCACCGGGCATAGTTTTTACAAAGGAAATTGAACTGGCGATACGCACTGAAAGTGCGCTACACACCTGGGCGTTGGCGCGGCGCATCTGTTGGCTGAGCTCCAAAACCATTGCATTGACTTTGCAAGCCTCCAAATTTTCAAATAAGCTCTCAATAAGTAAGTACACCCTCCCATCTGGCCTAGCGAGAGATTTTTTCATCCATGGTGGTGATTTGAATGTTGAAAAATGAAACCCTAGCTACTCTCAAAGTTGTCTTTCCAAGCCTGTATAGGGTTTTGTTGTTTTTTCTATTTTCACTCTATTGTGATTATTTTCCTATATCCCATCCCCCTGCACTAAGTTTCCCTAAATCCCTTCCTCTTTTCCCCTCCCATTGACACTCACCTTACTCCTTATCACCAAACCCTAAGCCCTATACATAATTCCTACCATTCTCAAAACCCTAATTCCCATTTCCCAAACCCTATCATTCCCTAAAACTCTATTGCCATCATCAAAACCCTCATTCACAGTCCTACTATCAGTCAATCTTTTTATCCCCAAAAGAAAAACAACAGTCTTCCTATATTTAAGAAAATATCTTCATACTCATCATTCTTCAATCCACATTTGCAAGAATGGAGATAGACTCATCATATGAAAGGGATGATGAAACTGTCATGATTCTTCCCAAGAAGCTCATGCACCAAGAAAACCAAATAAAGAAGGAAAACACATTTGGGAGGAGCCCACCACTCTCACAGAGTTACTAGCTTGCCCTCTTGCAGTAACATGTTTTAAACATCAGTCTTGTTACCAATTTTGTGAGATGGTGGAGAGGGTGAAATATCACCATGAGCTTGCCATGTTATTTGTTCTTCATCTTCACAATGGCCAGGTGAACCTAGCTAGTGTTTCTTTCACTTTGACATCTGAAACTATTGCAGCAGCAACAAGCATCCCTAATGTGGGAGAACAGTGGAATAAGGGGCAGCATGTGGGTAGAGAGCATTATGAGACTTACATCAAGGCTAGTTATCAAAGGCAAATCAGTAGGGTCTTTCCTTTCAGATACCTACAAGACACTTATGCTCCACTTATGAAACTCATTATCAAATATTTCACCTGTGAAGGGAGGTTTTCTCGTTTGTATACTTACCATGTTTGTATACTTACCATGTTAGATTGCTAATGCAGAAATATTGAGAATATGGCTACATATGTGCAAAGGAAACTTCTTCCTCAGCAGTTCAGTAGCATTTATCATTTTTCATTGATTAAGATTGTTGTTTTGCATCAGCTAAGCTTGTTGAATATTTCATGGGATACTTTCATTGCACATAAGGTATTCAAAAACCCTCAGGTGACTCCATTGATGCTTCATGAGGAAGGAGGGCCTTCAAACTAGCTAGATGTTCATGAGACTAAACCTTTTGGTGTGCCAGTGTTTGTCACTTATGAGAAAGGCACAAGGAAACTATAAGCAGCTTCCAAACAATTATTATCTCCACCAAGGGTGGAAGGGGTCTCGTTCTCTTCACTAGATAAAGGGAAAATGTTATCTTCACCTAGGGTGAAAGGGGCTTTGCCTTCATCTTTAGCAGAGCAGGTATAGGACAAAGAAAAGAAACCATTACATGATGAAGGGCCTTCTAAAGGCCAAAAGAGGGATTTCATTTTGATTTAGGAAGAGGACACTAATTTGGGCTCACTCAAGGATGAGATCATCAAGGAGCAGGAAGTTGAGATCCAAAGCCTATCACTTAACATTGAGAGGGCTAAATGGATCATTAATTACCTTGAGCAATAGAACAAGCAACTGGAGGACAAACAAACAATCATGGAGCTGCAAAACATAAGGGAAAATCGGCAATTGGCAAAGAGAAGGAAAATCAAGCTAACATCACTAGAGCAAGAAACAGAGGCTGACCGGGAATCATGGTTAGAGAGGGCAAATATTCATTTGGAAAAGTTGTTGGATAAGGCTAACAAGGAGAAGAAAATGTTGCGCTACATGGCTTATCACTATTTGGCTTGGAACAAAATTTGCAAGACAAGGATAAGAAGCCTAAAAGCCAAGTTAAGGAGAGCCTTGAAAGTCAAAAAAGAGAAATATAAGCTCAAGATATTGGCTGAAGTATCATTGGCCTAGCATAGCACATGAAGAAGATCACTCATGCCAAATTTCAAAAAATTTGGTGAAGTTTTTGTGATTTTTGAATTTTTGAGGCAAAAAACAAGTTTTTCTGACAGGTGTGTAGCACCACCGATGTTACGCTTTTGATGGGGACATCTCCTTTCAAAATGGATTAAATATTTGGAATTAGAATGAAAACATATGCTTGCTCAAAAATGGCTGGAAATTTTTGACAAGTTTTAGACCTCCGAAAGGGCCAAAAACACCCAAAAAATGCCCTTTCTGCCACTTTTTTGCCACACAGGAAGCAGTCTTGGGAGATTGCATTTTTGGAGTTGCAAATGGACTCCAAATTAAAAACTTCAAGATTTCCAAAAACGTAGACTCACCAAGATTTCTAATGAGCTATCCCGCACCTGATTTGGACTTTGGGAAGCCTTCCAGAAGTGGCTTAGAAAAAGTGCTACGCACAGAAAAATGGCGCTACACATAGGAGGAAAATTTACCAATTTTCCCTGTTTGCTCATAATTTCACCTAGTTTTCTACTAGTTTGACTTTTTCTCTCTCATGGTCAAATTCATGATGTAAATTGATGAAAATTGATGTATTTTTATGTAAAAATGATGAAAATTGACTCAAAGAGGTAGATACATCAGTTTTACGTGGTTTTGAACTGAATGAATCAGTTTCCATAGTTTTAGAGGCAAGTTGTTCCACTGCCTATTGTTCAATTCCTAGTTTAGATCTTGTTGAAATGGCTCCTTGACTCATGGATTCGACCCCTAATGGCTAGCATAGGTGGTTTGATGCCTATATATTGTACTTTCTTAGTCATTTGTTAAGGTTGGACATTTGTGGATGCATTGAGCACTATCGTACATCACTTCTGCAGTTTGGCAATGTTAAAATTGGCAACTAGGGAAAAACTTCATGTGGGTCATATTATTCATGGATGATAATATTTTTATTAGATTACTCTCATCGCGAGGTGTAGTATTGATATAAATATCATCCGATTTCGATAAGTATTCATGGAGATATGAATTTATTTTGATTATGGAATTATTATCAAGCTGACCTACAACTCATGTAGGCTCAGAAGCCCAACAGTCGCATCTATGCAAACACCAATGTTGTGTATAAATATAAATTGAATTTTCCTCATTTTCACACACTCTTCTCATCACATCTCTCTCTCTACTTCACATAAATGAGTCTCTTCTCTACTGCGCAGAAATGGGTCTCTCTCTCACACATGTGAAGCTAGAAACTGCTGAAACTGAAGTTGCAACTGCAGATCTAAAGATTGACCTGCGTGGCCTAGAAGATATTCTCTTTGGAACTGCATTGTAGTTTCTTTTGAACCTCCTCTGAAAGCCGCAACTTTTGGTGGTGGAATGAAGTCAATCCGATGAACAATTTGCAAGATATTGACTGCCCTAGTTTGAAGACGGAAACTGCTGAAACTGAAGCTGCAACTGCAGAAGTAATTATTGACCTACGTGGCCTAGAATATCTCCTCATCTGAAATTTTCCATAGGTTCATCTAAGCCTCCTCTGAAAGCCGCAACTTTTGGTGGTGGAATGAAGTCAATCCGACGAACGGTTTGCAAGATATCGACTGCCCTAGTTTGAAGCCGGAAACTGCTGAAACTGAAGCTGCAACTGCAGAAGTAAAGTTTGACCTGCGTGGCCTAGAAGATCTCCTCATATGAACTGTGTTGTAGGTTCATCTGAACCTCCTCTAGAAGCCACAACTTTTGGTGGTGGAATGAAGTCAATCCGACAGTCGGTTTGTGAGATATCGTCTACCCTAGTTTGATAATGAAGCCGCTAATGCTAATGTTGTCGATCTAGGGTTTGCTACTACTGATATGAATCAGATTTATTGTACTATTTCTCTCTGCTGAATTATTGGAGATAAAAGAAGATTTGATCAAAGGGTTTCCCCACACATTGTGGGGTTTGTCCCTAGCTAGCCGCCACATCTTGTGTCTCTTGTCTTGGCTTGTTTTTTTGTCGATCGTTTAATGTTCTATCTGCACTTTACTTTATGTACATGTGATTGCTAATCTGTGGAATATAATAAGAAAAAGAAGTAAACTATTATAAGCATAGAACATACCATAACTTAACAAGCAAGGAAATAAACCAGGGTTTTGTGGCATTTTGTGTGATTCTTGTGGTAATGTGCTTTAACATTGTTTTCTTCTCTACAATTCAGTTTATCTTTTGTTTATGTATGTCATCATCTCTCTCTTTCAGCATAACTAAATGAATCAAGATTAAAGGTGGAATTCATTGGTATTTCAGTGCTCCAATTTGGGGTTTATTTAGTTCTACATGTTTTCTAGTCTTTGAAGAGGAATCATGATACTTGCATGCCCTCTCCAGCTCCTCACCAGTCTTTAGACTCACCATTACACTCATTTCAAAGTACTAAAACACTTGCCTACTTCGCCCCACAGAAACCTCTACAAATCTGTGTTCATTTCCCGGACCCAAAACTGCCTTCCCCATCTGATCCAGCAACCAACCATTCAAATCCAATCAAATCCTATGAGTAAGCATACCTAGCCTAAAATTAGTTGTTATATCAGTCATCTCAAGCCTTCCTTGATAAATTTTCATTGAGATTGAAAAGGAGAGAGCCCTCTCCCGGCTTGGTACGGCTAGCTACCAGGTTAAGCATGGTTTGATGTTACCCTAGACCTGCCTTTCTCAGCCTGAGGTAGATTTACTACCTAACAGACCCGACCATTCCAATAAAATAAGTTTTAAAGGAATATCACATCTGTCGCATCGAAAGTTTCATATCGCAAGTCTTAAAGGGTTGTCACCATGTAAAACCTCGATTGCGATATCACTGTGGACCCGAAACGGGTTATGGTAACAACCCTATAAAATATCGCATCCACCGTGTCGCAAGTCTTTAAGCCTTTTTACATTCAAACCCTCTGATTGTGATATGTATTGCGGACCTGATGGTTCCATTGCAATATGCCTTAATACAATATCGCATTTGTTGCAAATCGCAACCCATAAAAATTTATTATGTATCACCACTCCAAATCCGTTGATTGCGATATGTGTATTTCGGACCCGTCGGACCATTACAATACACTGTTATGTTATATCACGTCCACCTTGTCAGGATTCATATCACAAATCTTAATAGTTTACATGGCCAAACCTTCGATTGTGATCGTATTGCAGACCGGTGATTGCGATAAGGGCGTGGACCCCGAATCACCGATTGTGATAGACATGACGTATCACCGATTGCGATGAAGTTGTGGACCCAACAGAGTTATTAATTGTTGTTTAATATTATATCGCGTTCATTTCATCGGCAGTATGAATATCGACAATGTTACATCAATGATGTTAAGAGTTGCGATTGCGAGATTTCAGATAATTGCGATTGTGATTAATAACGTGCCATGTGGGACCTTCATATGAGCCTTGTGAATATTAAAACGGGCCTATCTGATACATTTCATACTAAGAGACCTCCAAAAATTTGTGATTGCGATTAGCAATGACATGGCATATGGGGACCACCAGACTTCTATTATAATATGGTATAACCTCTCCTATAATGTGATTTCTGTAAAAAGGCTAAGCTATAATTGATTGAATATTAACAAAAGGCCCTCTAATATATTTTAATATACCACCTCATGCACAAGTCGACCCCTCCAATAATGAACGTTTCATTTCATTTATTTGAAAAACTCGTATATATATATATATACAAGTTGAAACGCTTCACTTGATGTACGCATTCAGGGATCGATTATAGAGAGAAGAAGTAACAATTCACAACTAGTGAACTTGAAGGAAGAAAGCCAAAGGTCTAGTAGGAAATAAGATGAAGGACGAGAAATTCTATTGATTAGGTTAATCTTTGAAAGGATCATACCTATGATGAATTAATCAAGTACAGAACAGTTCTGTGAAGGGAAAATAAAGTTTCATCTGTCATCATTTGAAGGGAGCAGTAGACAGCACCAGCATTGAAGTAAGATATTGCGATAGTAAGAACAATGAGAAGCATTCACTCCTGAAACAGTTACCACAATAGTAAAGAACAAAGGGTTGAAAAGAGAGAATTATCTTTGTGAAGACATTGAGGGCTTAGCGCAACCTATCAAAGATATCATGTTCAAAAGCATCAGCAGATCTTCGAGACATTTTTGGAAATCATGATTCTTATTTAAAATCATCATGAGGTAACTTCTGCAGACTCTGTTTGGGAAATATGAAGAGTTGTGAAGACTCCTTCATATGAAGACAGGTTGTCATGAATATAGCAATGATGTTATAGGTTGATAGAATTCAGTGAAGAAGATTTCGGGAGTAGATAATTACTATCAAACATATCTAGAAAAAATATAACAGTGGGTTGGAGCCCAGAGGGTTGGTTCCCTAAATGTTGGAGCCTCGAACAAGATAGGGTTGGTGCTGTTATCACCCCAAGAAACTCTCCTAGTTTGTATCTCAGAGATGCTCGAGAACATTACAAACTCAACAAAATGTTGGAGATTGATGAATGAAAGGAATGATGCATATTCAAGCCAAATAACCACTTCTACTATGCTTAACTCCAGACATGGGTGAACACCCCCAGACTACAAAGCTTTAGACCACCAATTACTCACAGTTTAAGGAATTAGTGAACATGGAGAATACTGACCACACTAGCAGATGCACAAGACCCTGTGATGGCCAGCTGCAACCAGTAAAGAGGTCTGCAAATCTATTTCCTAATGCACAGACAGGATGACAGCTCTCTGGCACTAAATAAACAGACACCTGCATAACACATTCAATGATACATCCAAGATTCTAACACAGAGGTGGGATGAGAGCCCCTCTAATGCTAAATATCAAGAGCACATGAACAAATGCATAAAAAGCACAACCTAGAACAGAGAAGAAGTGGAAAGTGAGCAATTAACAGCAAAAAAAGCTTGTATTAGCTAAAATGAAGACCAGATGCTGCAAGTATCAAAGTAGTTACAGTCTCCAGAAGTTGAACCTTACATCAAAACTACAACCATTAACCATCATCCCAGATTACATCTGTGTTCTGGGTATATATAGATTTTGATTACAAAAATGCTCTGCTATTCTATGCGTGGAGGGGTCATAATGGACCACCAACCACATTAACTATCTAAAATGGGCCTCTACTACGATTTGTTGCTTCAATGAATGAATTTGACATTCTCTGGTACTCTGTTGTACTCCTCGAGCAGGTGAAGTGTCGTAAAGGATGAAATTCCTTAACTGTTGAATGTAAGTTTCTTCATTGGTGTCGTCCTTCTTCCTCTCGGGTACATAATGCGTTGAATGCAGTAGTTGAAGTAGTAATGTACCAGACACTGATAGATGGCTGCTTCTGTCCTTCGGGTGCACGACATGAGTTGGGGTAAGGATTGCATGGCGGGTGTACAAGCAGGTGGAGAATAGATATCGACCGTCGGATCAAACAAACAAATGGCGGAGATGATACAGCGGGAGAAATTGGGAGGAAACGGGAAGAAATGTGTCAATTAAATGTGTGCCATCAGATCTCGGGCGGACAGATCTAACAGCACTCAGACGGCAAAGGTGCACGGACGATAGCGAGTAGGGAATGGTGAGTGGGCAGTAAGCGGTATTGCCCGCATCGCTTACGGGAGGTGGGTGATATTCGTACATGGGAGAGCAATGCAATAAGCACGCGACGCGTGGCAGATGTGATGGGAGGTAAACCGCTTTCCCCGCAGGTTAAAGCACGAGCAGTTTGCGGGATCGGGAGGTGCAAACGTCGTCCGATCGCGGCGAAGTAGATCAGACAGTGGAGGAAGTAGCAGTGCAGGTTATTCGTGGCAGGGACCATTGGATCAGGCGATGTGTGATCGACGGTGGGGATTAAGGCGGAGGGTTATATGGGCGTAGGCTCGTGGGTTAAGTGCCCAAGGCTTAAGGAAAAGGGTTTATGCTGAGTTTTGTAGGAGAATAGTGCCAGCAGGGGTTATAAGAGTAAAAGGAAAATGGAGGAGAAGAAAACAGATTGTTGCGAGCTCTTTTTTAGCATAAACACACGGCCAAGCTGGTATGTGGTCCTCAAATGTTGTAGTATGTAGCAGAGCTAACACTGGCTCCTTCTGGGGGTGAGATCCTCCCTGTGCGGTCTCAAGAACCGCAGGCCAATGCCTTCATACAGAACAAGCATAAAAAATATTGCTTAGTATTCCATTGGGCATGGAGTCTAATTAAGTCTACGCTAAACCTGTAAAAGAACATGCTTACAATCATTAAGGCTCAAAAAACTTAAACAACATAAATCTTCAAAAACTGGTCATCTACTGGGCCATCAAAACTGTTTCTCCCCCTCTCGGCCGGGCTATCAGCCGGTTCATCAAAGAGCTAAAGAATTGGATTTATTTGATCATCTACCTCAAAAAGTTTAGGGAATTTGATGTTATCAGGCATAGATGATCTATACTTCACCCCCTCTTTGTATGCTCCTCCTTGGATGTTATTCATGGGAGATTTTGTACACCTACTAAATAACAATGATTGTTGTGTACTTGTCTGTGTCATTTGTGGCCTGCACAATTAATATAAATGGTGAATCTACGTGTTCTTGTGTGGAGGACACAAAGACATCATCTGCTCCTATGTCTTTCTCAGAACAATCCTCATCCAAGGAGGAGTCCCAAAACGGTGCAACTTCTTCCTCTGTCATCTGACAAACTGCCCTTTCAAGTTGTGTGGAGGCCACCTGGGCAGGGATTGGAACATCCAGACTCAGATTATCAATATCAGCCTTGGACATTGAATCATGGCCTACTTTAGTATCTAGGAGGCAACTATGAGGGATGGTCTCCTGAACAGACAGAGAAGCATAAGATGATTGGCAATTCATTTCACCCTTTTTGATCATTGGGCTGGGGATGACAGTAAGCTGGTGAATTTGCAAATCTGCATAGTCATGGGAAGATGGGTTGGCTTCAAGCACAGGGTCTTCAAGGATAGTGGGACCTACTGCTAGTTACTTCTGTTGATCAACTTGTTGTTTTGCAAGTACAACAAACCCATGAGCAGAGCCTCTAGATAATGAATTCTCATAGGCAGCTCTTGTTAAGAACGGGGCATTGCCCTTATCTTCCAAACCATGGACCTCCTCCTCCTCTTCAAACAGCTCTTCCTCCATGACTATAGTTTGAAAAAGGGTCTTCACCCTTTGGTCTTCGTTAGCATCTTTGCTTTCTTGCAAAATCTGCAACTGCTCCTTTGCTCCTCTATGTAGACTTTGCTTTAGATTTGCAAAGGTATAAGGAGCTTGTCCTGCTTCCTAAGAATGTTGCTCAACTTCTAATCTGGAAACTGCAGAGGTTAATGATTCTATCATCCTAGCCAATATATCGATCTTAAGATCTGAGGTTGATGCTGACTCACCCCTCTATCTTCTCCTTTTAGCGTCACCTTCGAGTCTTTCTGCAGCCATGATGTTTGATTCTACTTCAAAGGCTGCATCTTGCATCTCAGCCAAAGAAGTACATCTCCTTTTTCTTAAGAGCAGGCAAAACTGAGAATCGAAGGCATTGGCATAAGTGATCATAGCAGTAGTAGGGGTGGGTTTTACTTCATATGGTATTCTACTGTACATATGGTTGAATCTCTTGTTGAAATCGCACAGCAGCTCACCACTCTCCCTCTACAAGTTCCCAAATTCAGTATGATAATATAGTAGATCTTTGTTATCCCCCTAATGCCTTAAGAACACATCATCTAAGGCCTCAATGTTTGCAATAGACCTAGGGGATAATTCTCTGAACCATTTTCTAGCCTCCCCATCTAGGCTTTGGAAAAAAACCCTCATCCACATATCAGCTTCATTGATATCTAGGTTATCAGCATAGTTATAAAAGGACTCGAGGTGTTCTTCAGCTGTTACTCCTTCTATACCAGTAAACTTAGGCATATTTTCCTGATAATCTCCTGTTGGCATTATGATTCAGGTGTTGTCCTTGATGGCAACTCACTCAGAGGTTTGATACAGGTGATGGCAACTTAATCTGATGGCAGTCTAGAGCAGTAGATCAAAAGAGAGATATACG